>RJWM01012058.1:0-57277 GCA_004363535.1 Dasyprocta punctata
GTTTCTAGTGATTATCCTCTCAAGAGTCTGGACAAAGCATTTTGCTAGGTGAACATGAGTCATCTTCATAAGTATGAACAGTTAGTAACATGGTAAAAAAATACAAGTTTGAAAAAGAAGTTGAATTTCCATTGAAAATGTATCCTCATTACACATGCATGTGGCATAATTTTAGATGAAGAACAGAACAATCCATTTCTTTGCTAAATAATTTAAGAATCAACTTCTTTGTTAGTATCCACAGTGAATGTAAATTACCCTATCTGCAGATTTGAAGTTCTCTTACATCAGTAACAGACTCTTTTACAATACAGATCTCACTCCCAGGCAACACTTAAGAGACAAATTTTCCCAAATCAAATATTGCCTACTTATTTCAAATAGTGATTTTTAAAATACTCCATCTGTCAATATCAAACATCATTAGTTAGATAAAACTAGAATGTCAGTGAACATGAAGGGTCATAGATGAGTTGATAAACTTAAAGGCAGATCTCACTGGTTTCATGAAGTCTATGGTTTATGTGGATATTCATTCTCAGTGTTCTTTCTATTGATTTTATCTTTTGTTTTGAACAGAGGGAAATGTTTGGAAACTAACTTCCAATAGTAATGGTGAAACTTTTAGAGACTGCATGCCCAAACTGCAACCCAAAAATCCACTAATTCATTACAAAGTTCCAACTCTGCAATTAAAGTTGAATACTGAGGTTTTAGTTTAAATAAAACAACTCACACATTAACAGCTTTTGTCTTAAAAGGAAAACAACACATTCCATAGGTTCACCACCACTGCCCCAGAAACTTCAAGCTGAAAAAATGGAATAAAAAGAGAGAATGAAGAAATTCTCCATGAAATTAGATTACAAAATTTAGTATACACATTTTCATATAGAAGGAAATGTAATAAATTTCTTGGGTTTGTGGAGGATTCTCCTATATACCTACTATTCTCACAAGAAAAAATTCTGAAGTGATAAAACTAATTGTGATTCACACATATTTCTTGCATAAGATTAAAGGAAGCCTAATATCTAATAGATATTAGGTAGCATATATCCCTACTGTCTTGAGGAAACACAGCATATTAGGAAACTCTATTATATGGTGTCAAATGTTACAGTAATCACTTTGCTAAGTACATTAAAGATAAGAGTAAAGAATCTAACTCTCAAATAGGAAGAGACAACTAGGTATTTATCTTAAATTCACCAGTTGATTATTCTATTTTCTTGTAAATAAGAAGAGATTGTATTATCATTATAATGCTTGAAGTTACTCATTTTTGTGTACTTTATTATTATTATGCAATAGTTTAGTCACACAGGCAGAAATAAATATAATGAATGTTTACTAGTGTAGTTTAGATCTAGAACATTCCCCCAAAAACCCTCACCTGTTCAGAGGTGGGGATTTTGGAAAGTGACTGGATTATGACTGTCATCATTTGTGTCTATGTGTCCCCCCAAAGCCTCATGCAGTCACAGAGTTTTTTTTCAGAGGTGACTGAATCTAGACTGTGTGATTGACTTGTAATGCAATGCTGGGCTTGAGGGTGGGTGATTGCTGGATCAGTCTACTGATTGGATTGGCACCACATTAATCCTAATAGACTGGATACAATACAAGGAACAGAAAAAAGAGGCTTTTCTCTATCCTCCTCCTCACTTGTTGCTTTTGCCGTCTTCTGCTGCCATGAACTTTTTCTCCTCTGCTATGTGCTACCTTGCCTTGGAGCAAGATGATTATAGACTAAAACCTCCACAAACTGTGAGCTAAATAAACCTTTCCCCTTTAAACTTTGGGGTTCAGGTATTTTGTCTCAGCAAAGACAGAAAAGTAACTAAGACAATGACTATTTTATTCATGGGAGCCTAGTTTGATGTGGGCCCTGAGGATGTGAAATGAAAGGCTATATTCAGGTCCCCAGCAACTATTCTCTTTCTCTGCTTCCTGACCACCATGATGTAAGCAGCTTTCTTCCACCAGGCCCTATATACCCTGTAGCCAGCTGACTGTGGACTGAATTTTCTATAAGCCATGAGTCAAAATAAACCTCACTCTTTTCAGTTGTGGCTGTCATGTGCTATGCCACAGCAAATGAAGAAAGTGACTATACCACTTGCCTGTACACTATTTGACTTAGGAAGTAAAACATTACAAATAAAGTTGAAGTCACTAAATTCCCTTCTATAACCCCATTTCATTCATGCTCTGGGTACTGGAAACTACCTTGCATGTGGTATTTTTCATTATCATGTGTTTTAAAGTTTTATTATATTTATACAGATAGAGAGATTTAAAATAGTTGGGTTTTTTGTAAACTTTTACACCTAAAACTTCTATCATAATATATGCATTCTTCTACAACTGACTTTTCCACTCAGCACTGTTTGGGGGATATATTATTTGATACATTTAAGTGTAATTTTAAAAAACTATACATTCAAATTCTACTTTATGAATATATCACAATGAATTCGTTCATTCCCCTTGCTTGATTGTTTCTAATTATGTCTATTTAGTCTATGTCATGATTTATATCTAAATGGCTCTCAAAGGCTCATGCATTCATAGGCTGGGATTTGGGGAGGCAATTGGGTCAAAAAGATATGACACTTACCTTTGGATTACTTCACTGATAGTTTATAACTAAATGTGACGTTGGGAACTGAATCCTGTTAGAAGGAGGTAGATCTCTGGAGGTGTGGCCTGGAAGGATCTATCTCCCTTCCTCCTCCCTTGATCTCTCTGTTTCACACTCCCATGCCATGAGCTCTTTCTCCTCTATGATGTCCCTCTACTATGCCACCCTACCTTTGATCCAGTGACTATGGACTGAAACTTCTACAAACTGTGAGCCAAAATAAACTTTTACTCCTTTAACTTGTGGGTATTGTGTATGGTTTCTCAGCAATGAGAAAGTAACTAAGACAGTCTCTATTACATGTGCATGTGTGTACGTACACATAAACACACACAAACATATGTAACATGTTGTAATGGCATTCTTAAGCATGTTTTCTTGAGTACATGCCATGTTACTACCAGATAATACACTTTAAAGTGAAAATTCTCCACTAAGGGTTATATACATTTTAGCTATTATAAATATTATCAAATTATTATTATCAATTTACACTCTTCTGTAAGCACTTTTCCAAAGTATGAGAACTATTATTGCTCTATATTTGCAGTAATAGTTTAAATTCTTACATTGTTGCCAATCTAATGCATACTAAATATCAGTGCTGTTCAACTAACAATTCTTTATTTTTAAAAATTTGAACATCTTTTAAAATACATATTGTCCTTTTGTGTTTCCATGTCAGTGAAGCTCCTGCCTATGATTATAGCAAAGCTTGTCCGAAGACGCCAACACCTGCTACGCAGGAACTAGAGCTCTCTATTTATAGTTATGCACATGGCCACTTAAATACTTCAATATGGAGGGAAGAGAGCATTTTGCATGCTATCACTAAAATAAATGTATGTGCTGATGGATACATTAAATATGTTGGTTTGGTTATTACACAATATGCTCATGTAGCTAGTAAATATATTCAAGTACCTGATAAATACGGAGAACTGTTCACATATTTTTTAATCTTTTTTAAAAGATTTTGAGTCTTTATAGAAATTAGGCACGCTCATACATCAAGATTCTGGCCAATAATACATACACAGAAATTCGATGACTTCTAACAAATGCTATCAAATATAGCAGGTGCCTATTTGTACTCTTTCTTCCTTTCATGTGAATTTAAATGTGTTCTTCAGTGTGGTGGTTGAGGTGGTACAACCTTTAAAAGGCGTGGCTAGTGGAAGGTAGTTAGTTCATAGAGACACCACTCTCAGAAGGTCATGATGCTAGTATTGGAGAATTAGTTCTCCCAGGTATGGATTTTATAAAGTGAGACTACCCTGTACTTCTGGCCTTTCCCAGCCAGTTACACTTTCACTTCTCCAACATAATGGAACACAGTCAGTGGGCTGAGACACCAGAATTGGGGATTAAATAAACTTTTTCTATTTATACATTACCCAGTGTCAGGTATTTCATTATTACAATAAAAGTGGACGATGATATCACCTAACTTTTTAAGCCCAAATTCCCCTGTTCAAAAAGTTTGAATAATAATTTGCAAATATGATTTATGAGAATTAAATGAGTTAACACCTAACAGAGAATATTTCACGTAGTAAGGACCTCATAAATAATAGATGTAATTATTTTAATGTCATTGTTTTTATTCCTCTGAAGGAAGAAAATAAGGATTATTTTCTTTAACTGTCATAGATTTTCAACCCTCCATCTTTCCTGAGAGGCACCCCTTGGCAACATTAGTTGGCTTTTTCATTCAAAATGACAGTTCCCTTTGCTAGTTAACATTTTACAAAAAAGACAGAGAGAATAAAAATCTATATGAAAAGATCCCAAAGGAGAAAAATCAACAATTTGATAATTACAACAGTAAAAATCATAAAATAATAGAATCTACTCTCTGAAACATTTTGTAGGCATTGTATCATTTAACCTCTGCAATATTCTATAAATAGGTAAGATTTCATTAAAAGCTAATTCACTTTCCCAAAGTCAAATGAAACAAAAATAGAAGGACAAGAACTGAAACTTAGGTTTGACACCAAAATCCTTGCTCTTATCCAATGTCCAATACTTTGAAAAGACATGATAGAAGTTTGGGAACCATTTTTATTTCCTCCATAATGAGAGAACACTATTAAAGGATCAGCACTTTCCAATCTTTATGTCCCTTAATGCACATTCCAACCCTTGGCTTTGATTCAATTGTACCCATCGGTTCAGTTAGAACAGTAGCCATTACTGTGACTGGGCTCTACAAATGATTTTCTATTTAATTTACTAAAGTTGTGACAGGCACAGCTTAAGTGAAAGTACTACAGAGTAAGAAATGTTATTTTGCTTTTATGTTTGGAATCTTGCATTACGCTTAAAACAAAAAGAGCCTTTTCAGTGACACAAACATACATAGACAAAATAAAACAAAATAGTTATATGTAAAGTGGTATGCCATTTAAGTTCCATGAATCTCTGTTTCCGTCTGAGCAAAATGAGTATTTGGCAGCTTGGTCTCTAGATAAAGAAAGTCACAATATGAATAAAAGATGAAAAAAGAAAAAGAAAGAAACTTTTTCAAGTTATACTGAAGGTAATTATGCTAGAGCACATGGTTGAAAACTAAAATACTAACATACGATGGTAAGCATGCTTTTAGTGAAGAGAAAGAAAGCATCTTGGTAGACAACAATTACACATCCCCTTTAAAAGTGAAATATGGTTTATTGTATCTTGCTCCCTAAAAATATTATCCGGGTAAAATGATAATTACTTTTTAGATCTCATGGAGCCTTGAGTACTCTAAACAAATAGAGTGAGGAAATAAATATCACAATAACATGAAATAAGGAAGCTTCCTTCGTTATCTTGTTTCAAGTCAACACAGTCTTTTACTGGCTTACTTTGCCATTAGGAGAATGAAAAAATACAATATGTGTTTATTTTCTCATTCAGAATTTCTGAGAGTAGAGATATATACACAGATTATAGACAGGCTATCATATAGATATATGTAAATCACAGACTGCAGCAGTATTTCCCATAGAACAAAAGAAAAACCACTGTATTATTTTCCATGATTACTAAACTTTCAAGCCTTAGCTGTGACTTCAATGATTACTTTGTGCAGTAGAATCCTTTTCAATCCTGCAGCAAGATATATGGAAGGTCACTTCCCTCTTTGCATTTCTGAGTAGTTACATGCCACTATGGGATTAATAATGCCTAATACCGATTTTCTCTAGGTAAGTTAAAAGGCTATAAAAGTTACCAAAAATCAATGAGTTGCCAAAAATGTGCTCTAAAGATGTAAAGATTCATGTTACACTCAAATAAAGCTATGTACAACCTAGTTCAAGGTCCCTGGCCTACCTTGAAATAGGTAAGTTTCATATTCCCTTCCAGTGATGCCATACACATCTTTGTGCACAGTTCCCATCAGAGGCCCAGAAGAGAAATATTTGTACTAAAGCCACCTCAATTAAGATCAGAAAGAATAATTTGATCATCCATTTATTCTAACTTTTGTAAAGTTATGAATTTGTGACCATAAAATCAAACTGCATAGTTTGAAAACCAAACTACAAGGTCTGACTCTGGTTAGTGGTTAGAGCAGAGTTCAATTAATCTGACATTCTAGTACCGTGTATATGCCCCCATCGGGTAGAATTCAGATGAACTCTGTTGTTAAAACTCATTTCTGTGTTATTCAGAGAGCTCCAGAAAATTTGAAACTGTAGGGTGTGTGCGTGCGTGCGTGTGTGTGTGTGTGTGTGCATAGAAAGAGGAAGAGACAGAGACAGACAGACAGACAGATTTTAAGGAATTGGTTTAAACATTTATGACAGATACAAGTATACCATTTTCACAATGAATCAGCAGGAAGAAAATGCCATTTCAGTTCAAGTCAGAAAGTCACTTGCTGGAAGAATTCCTTCTTGCTTTGGAAAGATTGAGACTTTATCAAAGCCTCAACTGACTAGACAAGGCCTACCTACATTATGGAAAGCACTCTACTTAAATCACATTCCTTCAATTTAAATGTTAATCTCATCTAAAAAACCCTCACAGATACATTCGGAATGGTATTTGACCAAATATCTGAGCACCATGGTTCAGCCACACTGGTACACAAAGTTAACCACCACATTTTGTCATTATGTGTTTATACTTCTTTCTCGTCTGTTAAATTGAGAAACCAAGGGGTTTGAGAAGGTCTAGCTGCCCTTCATTGTTTAAAGTCTTGCCTAGTACTGGTCCTAAATAAGTGTTCAATTCTATTAAATTGAAACAGACTGGGCCTTGACTGTCTTTATCTAGGCTTCTATATGGCATTACTTTAAGACCATTACTTGAAAAGTTTCTAGGAAAAGGTATCTTTCATGGACTGAATAATGTCCCCCACCCTTCATATGTTTGAACTACACCTTCAATGCATTTGGAGAAAAGACTTTTAAAGAAGTAACTAAAGATAAGTGAAGACATGAACATAGTAATTCAATATGACAAATGTCCCTAGAAAATGGAAAAGTCACAAGGGATACACGTACACAGAGGAAACCCCATGTGAGGATATAAGAAGAAGGCAACCATTAGCAACCCAAGGAGAGAGGTCTCAAAAGAATACCACCTTGTGGCCATCTTGATCTTAGAATTCCAACCACTTTAGCAGTGAAAAACAGTGCATGTCTAATGTTTAAACCATCCAGTGTGTAGCATTTTGTTATGGCAGCTGTGAAAGTTAGTTGTCAACTTGTTTGGCTTAGGAGCTGACTACTGTGGAAAACTATTAAGCCCACTCCTGGGTATGTTTGAGTAAGTCATGAAGGCACAACAGGCTCTATATGTGATTTCCTGGCTTCTACCTATCTCTCAGGGGTTTCTCCCCTACGGTGCTTCTGGGTATCATGAACTGAGTGACTTTGCTGCATCAAATCCTTCTGCCATCTTTATGTCCTGGGGTCACTCAAATATGGACTAAAACCTCTAAAACTATGAGGGAAATAAACCATTTCCTCCTATAAATTTGGTGTGTTCGGTGTTCTGTGTCACAAAATATTAGTACCAGAGGAGTGAGATTGTTGTGTGACTGTGCCTGGCCATGTGGTTTGGAAACCTCTAAACTGATTAGCAGAAGGAGTTTAGAAAGGCGTGGTGATAGGGGCTATAGCAACAATAGAATGTGATAAGCAGATCCTAAGCGATTCTGGTAAGAGTTCAAAACACCAGAATGCTGATAGAAATGTGGAAACAAAGGCCAAGTTCAGCAGGTTTCAGTTAGGAGCAAGGACTACATTGGAAATTGGACTAGTGGTTATGCATGTTATATATTGGCCAAAGAAAAAAACAGTCAACATTTTGCCCCTAAGACTTTGCAGAAGACTGAGTGGCAGTGGAGTAGCTGACCTGATGGAGGAAATTTCAAGGCACCCCAATATTCAGGGTGAGATATGGATACTGCTGGCTGCTTTTAGCCAGATTTATAGTGAGAATCAGAGGCAAAAAGCAAAGCAGGAAAAGTTTTAAAAACTTAACTTTTGGACAAAAACCCCAAGGCAAAAACCCCCTGACAGGACAATGTGTGAAGCAAAATGTTCAGTGAAGTTAGTGATACTAGAAATGTGGAGTGTTGGCTGAGAAAAGCTACAGAATATAAGACATAAGTGGAGTCAGTCCAAGAGAAAAGTCACGTGTACAGCAACCACCAGGGTCATACAGGGGGAGCCACTCAAGTGCCCTAGAACACATATCACGCTGTCATGTGCCCTGGACACTAGCTATGGCGCTAGAGAACTTAATGTCTGCCCTTCTCAGCTTCAGTCTTGCTTTGATGCTATTCTTTTCTAACATTTTATTCTTTTTTGGAATGCGGGGGCATATCCTGTGTCATTTCATTAAGTGACTATGTAATAGGAGTTTTTATTTTTATTTTTATTATTTTTAGTTTTAAAGGTGTTCACAGCTAACAGTTTGTCTTGAATCTCAGAGGAGACTTGTCAGGCAGAATTATTAACTTGTCATTGTCTTCATTTGGAGACTAAGTATGGTTTAAGGAGATGTGTTTGTCAAGTTGACAAAGGGGTTGAATGTGAAGCTTAAACTTAATTGCCAATTTGATTGACTTAAAAGTTGCCTAGGATATCAATGAAGCCCATTTCTAGGTGTATGGGTAGATCGTGGAGTCATGATCTTTGGATCTGTATCTGGTCCTTAGCATTTTTCTTTCTGATACCATTTCCCTGTTCTGTTTTCCAGCTGCCATGAACTAAGATTTTCTCTGCCTTAGAGGCAGCTAACCATGCACTGAATCCTCTGAAACTATAAGCCAAATAAACTGTTTCCTCCTTTAAACTGTGGGTAATGGGTGTATGGTCCCACCAACAAAGTAATATACCATCTAACAAAACTGTACTCTTGTTTGTTAAAAAAACAACTACAGTGTTACCTCAGTGCATATTAATTGGTTCCAAGAAAAGTGATGGTTACCAAAAACCATAAGAAGTAAAGGCATTACTTTGGCTGGAAAGGATAGCAAATCACAAGGCAATCAGCACTAGCTTGAACACTGAGTGTGAAACAAATGAGAAGTGCCTACACAAAAGTTTTGCACAAAAAAATGTGGCAAGTACCAAACTCAATGAGTTGCAAAGTAGTTGAACACCAAGGTACAACTGTATTCCAGTAATGGTTGTGGCTCAGGATGAGAGACTATAAATGTAAAGAAAATGTGTAGGTTTCAACTAAATGGTACTAATGAGACGAATGGAACAGGCAGAGCAGTCATGAGATCCTTTGGAAGAAATGAAACATCTGAAAGAAGTGCATGCAAGCAGATTGTCATCCCTCCTGAACCTGTGAAGTATAAGGTTTCATTTCTTCCCAACATAATGAATGGTGTTAACTTTCTGCCTGAAATGTTTTAAAATTAAAGGAGATTTTTCAGGGAAGTCAGTCATTCACATATCATTGGTCTGAATGTTTTGCCTGCTTTCTCAAAATGAAATTGCCCAAATCTGAAGAATGAACAGGAGGAAGAGAAAATTAATGCCGAAGAAAATGAGATTGTAGTGATACAGAGAATTTAATGCTTTAGAATTTAGAAACATGCTGGGGATATAGGTTTTTCTTCCAAAATTTTACTACTGTTGCCATTACCATCCCCTATACCTTAGAGAAAGGCCAGAGGCAAAAGTCTTCAAACTATTTTGGGGGTTCATGCTTTATTTAGTCTGTCACCATTCACCATTTTCTAACTTTCAAAATGAAGCCAATAAAAATAAGAACTTTTTTGTTACCCCCTTTCCTTCAGACGCTGGTTTTTTTTTTTTTTTTCTCTCGGTTTCCCTCTAAAATGGCTTAAGCTTATCTATGCCAACCTCTTCACTATTCATAGTGTTTTATTTAAAAAAAAAACCACTCCTTTTCTCCTAACCTCTTTAGTCAGCCTCTAAATTCTAACTATTCTTATAGATAATAGATGAATTCCTCTAAAGCATTCTTTGATGAGTTCTACTGAAAATTTCCACCTCCTTTCACTTCTCATTGTCTTTTCCACTTATTTGACACTTAAAATATACTCTTAAAGCTAATTGTTTTTTCAAGTATCAGTCTTAATTTACTGGTTAAAGATCTTCTTACGATCATGGAACATTTTGTATTATTAACGGTGGACAGCATAGTGTATCAGCAGAGCCTCAAAACACAGGAAATTCCCATAATCACGTCGTTGATTAACTGGTGGGTGATTGAGTGATTAAATAATTGTCTGGTCTTGTTTGAAAGAATCTTTTTATTCATTAAGAATAAATGTAATGCTTACAATGATGCTTTGTATGAGTATAATTTATATAAATTACTTGGTATGTGAAGATACAAGGCACCAATGAAATCTGTCAGGGAACTGCCTTTATGTCCTCTGGATTTTTATTCTGTACATATCTCTATCCCTGGAAAGGATCTGTGTGCAAGGCTAGTACTCCCTAAGGATGAGATAATTCCTCATTCATGAAATATTTATTATATTCCTATTAGTGTCATACACTCCGTGATATCTTAGAAATAAAATTGTGTGTGGCTTGTGTGTGTGTTTGTTAAGGAAGCAGGAAGAGAGAGTGGTTATAGCAAGCTGAAGAATTTGCTAGGGTTAGGGTTCGGTAACTCAACTACTTATATAATTTAAATATATTACTCAGAGGTAACAAAGGACAAGAGACACCTAAAATTCACCACGAGATAGACCCCTAGGGGACAGGAAAGGTTCTGTGAACATATGTAGCCTTGAATGCACGAATGCACATGCCCCATTTGTACCACAGCAGAAGGACTCAAGAGAGCAGCCTGTCTTAGGGTTTCTTTCCTGGACTAAAGCATAAAAGGAAATTTTGTTTCTAGAAGTGACTAGAACAGCATCGAGTTGTTTAGGCCAACTCCCCTATATCCAGGTATTGCCTTCTTAGCACATTCTATAGTTATTCTTAGGAAGTACAAGAGAAAAGAGGGTGGTATAGGATGGAAATTTGATCAATCCGAGAGTACCCAGAGAACTATTACACATTTCCTTTGTGGAAGCTCACAGACAATGAAGGGAGAAAACAGTTATGAATGAAAAGTCATACAAATGAGAACAACAGCAAGGTGATCACTATCTGCCACAAACTCCTCAATCTATCTTTCCAGTCTCATATAGACTGCAACCCTGGAAGCCTTATAAAGGTAGCTATTTAATCATTGCATTAGGCAGTATCTAAAATCACCACCAGACAAGACTCTTCTGTTATTACAAGCCTGTGTGAGAGCTGGATCTATTGATTTCCTTCTAATGAATCAGACACAGAAAAGTAGGCTCATTTCTGAATTTGTGACCTCCCTTACTTGAACTCTTTGGCCATTTTTATGCATTTGCTTCAATGAAGCAAGCTGCCATGCTGGGGTGCGTTGTGGCAAGGTGAGGAAGTGTAATAGGGAAAGTGTTTTGGCTTATATCTAGATATCCTCCCTAGGCTTCATGCACTCATAGGTGGGGTTTGGGGAGTGATTGTATTAGGAGTATGTGATACTAAATTAGTCCACTGATTGCTTTAGGATAGTTCTAGGTTTGTTATGGATTTACTGAAGAGGGAAAACCCACCATGGTTGTGGGTGGCACCAACCAATAGGCTTGCAATCTAAATGGAATGAAAATGGAAAGAAGGATGTTTCCTTGCTTCCCACATGCCATGCCCTTCTGCCTTGCTGAGCTACCTTGGAGCCAAGTGACTAGACTGAAAGCTCTACAAACTATGAGCTAGCCAAAACCATTCCTCCTTTAACTTGTGGCTATTTTGTCAAACAATGAGAAAAGTAACTAAGACAGCAAATGATAATGGCCAACCCTGAGCTACAGGCTAGGAGAAATTGAATCATGTCAGAAATCATGTAAGTGTGTGTGAAGGCAAATTCTCCCAACAAAGAAGCCTTAAGATGACCACAGCATGGTATAACACGTTGATTACACTCGCTGGTCTTCTGTGAGCCAGGAGACTAGGCCAAGTTGTGCCTGGCTTCCTAACCCATAGACACATTTAAATAGCACACTTGTATTTAACCATGTTTTTGAACAATATTTTAAACATATTACAAAACTTATACAGTTGATAGTGTTGGAAAGTCTTTTAGGAAGTATCCCTTTTGTAGTTATCATAGATATAAAAATACAGATGTAGATAGACAGCAGTTTTTACAAAATCAGGGTATAGTAAATATGTGGAGTAAAGAATCCAGGATTCTAGTTGTGGCTCAGGTTCATCACTAGTGAGGCAAGGCATACTGTCTATATTTCCTTACCTGAATTTTCCCTGAAGTAAAGCTAAAAATTAGCTAAATCTTAGACCTGTCCCTGAGCCAACAGCTCCTGTGTATACGAAGATTTAAATTGGATTGATTAACACTTAGAAAGATGGTTTCAACTCAGTGCTATTTTCTCTTTGGATCGGATTTCTTTGTCAAGGGTGCTGTGCCAAGTTCTATCTCCATGTACTCCAGCAGAGCAACTTCTGTATGACACTTCATCTTCCTATTCCTTTTGCACAGTTTTTGGGATTTCAAATCCACAAATTCTGACAAAACAACCAGCATGCCTCACCATAATTACTTTCAAAAATAGCAAAAATTTTATGTGTACTAAAATGTTAGTAAGGCGGCTCCTATATTCAAAGCATTAATTGAGCTTGGAAGCAAAGATTTAGTTTTCCAGCTTTATTGCATCTTTTTTTTTTTTTTTTTTTTTTTTTTTTTTTGCGGCACCGGGGATCGAACTCACAGCCTCACACCTGCCAGACAGGCGCTTAAGCTGCTGAGCCAAACTCCCGGCCCTGGTTTTTTGAGGCAGGGTCGCACTATGTAGCTCAGGCCGGCCTTGCGCTCCACGTTGTAGCCCAAGCCGGCCTCGAACTCACAACGCTCCGCCTACCTCAGCCTCCCGAGTGCTGGGATTATCGAAAGAAAAAGGGAAAAGGCATAAACTATGACAGATGCGTTACCATATTTTCATAGCGTTAGATAGTGTATCTTTCTTGTGTTTTTTCAGTAAATAGAAACAAAATTGAACTACTATACTGAAGTGCTTGATACAAATGGTTTTAAAAGGAAAGAGAAAAAAAGGTATTTTTTTGTCACTAACAGTAACAATTTAGACTAATCCAAAAATAACTGGAGAGAACATATCTAATCCTTCAGCACCTAGTTCATTCCTTTCGATAGGGGTGATGTATATCTGGTTTCCATCCAAAGTACATCAATTTCAAGGTATGAGGCAGATGTTCTAGGCCCGTGATGTGTATTTATTTATTTAGGAATTTTAATGTATACTTTAGATTAGTAATGCTATCTACCCAACCCCTCATTAGTACTCTAAAGAGGGATCTTTAGCACCAAAATAAATCTGTGTCTATGTACTACTAGAGAGCTCCTTTGGAACTGGGTCCTCTTATTCTTGGCTGAATAGGCTGGAGCAAGGCAAAAAATTTATGTGACCACTGTATCATTGAAAAAATTGATGTTCCACAAAAATGCCTTAGTCTGGACATGAGCCTGATTCTAATCAGTATTATTCCCTACGAAATGCTTTCCCCTGCAAATACATACTCTTCTCTCATCAGACTCACAAAATTTTTGCTTAGCTGTAAAAAACAGTTCAGCATCAAATGTTTTACAAATATTTATTGATTTGGAAAATAGAGATAAACACAAGGATCCATTTTGTGCATTCTCAATTTATCCCCTCATCAAGCCCTCATTAAATTCAAGAGCTATCAATCAAATAAAGAATGTGGCAAATATATCACTATAATTATATTACACATATTTTTCATTGTATGTTTTTAACAGAGAACAAAAGGATCAGATCCCAGAAGTCTGAATAACTATTTTTATGTAAGCTACTTTAACTGATGGAATAAGTGACAAATCGTATTATCAAGTTAACAATTGCATGATAAAGATAAAAAATAATTTTATAAAAACATCCTTAGAAAACCCTATCAACTTTGCTAATTCTCAAGAGGACAAAAATTTCAATGTGATAGAATGTAGCAAAAATTTCAAAATTATAGAATGGGCAAAAATTATCTTTATTTCACTTGAGTTATAGAAACTTTTATGAGTGCACCCATTCATTAAATAAACTCTAATGTAGAGTACTTATAGCAAACACAACCTACAGAAAATCGTTCTTCCATGCCAAGGGAAAGAAATGATTGGAAGGACTCTACTATTGTAACAAGCAAGCAGTAGTTGATGCACCTTAGTTCATTTATTTATTCTACAAATCATACATTATGTATTCATTCATACATTCATCAACTTTGAGTGCCTTTTCAGTATTAAGTACTGTGCTTTGTAGCAAGGTTTCAATGAAATATTCCCATTTGATAGTGATTAGAGTCTAGTGAGGAATATTAAGTAAACTACTAGTAGTAATTGCTGAGACCAGGCAGGATGGAATCTCACGATTTGAAATCTAAGCAGGGATCTGCAAGGAAGTTAAGCAAGTGAAGAAATCATGGGAAGAGCACTTAGGTAGATGAGATACCATGTGCTAAGGCCAAAATAATGGAGGATGCAGCAAAGAATGATGGAAAATGATCTATTAAGAAGAAAACACAGAGTTCCAATTGGGGGAGTATTCTGAGCTGAAAGTAAGATATTTAAGCAGAGACTGGTTTGAGAGCTTTTAAAAATGCCTGGTAACTACTATAATGTGAATGTGGATCCACTGAAGAGCTAAATTGGGGGAGCCGTCCCACCAGGTTTACCTTGTGGGAATATTGTTATGACGACACTGAGAAGAGCTGGAAATCAGGTAAGGTGGCTGGATCTAGAGAGTTAGAAATTATCATATTCCCGACAGCTGAGACTCACCGCTTATTTCAAGGTGGTTCCATCCTAGGCTGAAATTTCCATACCTGACTCAACTCAGTAGTTTCACTAAATTACTTTTCAATTCCAAATTTGGGTAGTCATATAGCTAACATGTAGCAGTAGTTTTCAGTATTTGTGGCTTATAAATGATAGAGCTCATTCAGTTATTCTCCCAAGCATACATTCATTTGTTCATCAACGTGAAGACGTGTTTGGTGCTGAGTACTGTGCTGAGCAGTAGAGTTTTCCAATGATGAAAAAGGCCCCTTCTGAAAATAGTCTAGTACATCATATAGTCAAGTAAACTAAATTTGATGCTGTTAAAATTATACAGATACTGGGAAAGCTAAAAATTGTTATGGACTCCAAGAAAATTTGCATCCTAAATACCATAAAAACTTAGTACTCAAGGTTGCCAGTACCAAAAAAGTGTTCACCCATAGCCCACTTACATGCTGCCACAGGTTCAGAACCATAGGTTTATGGAGTCTGATTTATACTGATGGCGCCCAACAACAGGACAGAACACAAAAGAAGTTGTCAGTTACATGTGAACACTTTCTGTAAATATGGCTTTCTGTGATTAAAAATACCTTTGTAGTGTGCCACTTGCCTTTTTTGCAAAGGTAGATTTTCAATGCTTTTAGCTCAAACTCCAGCAATGCATGTCCTGTCTAGGTCTACATAATCATCTTTTCACAAGGGGAATTCAATAAGCACAAAGGTTGTTTTCATTTACCTTGCTCTCAAGATCATTCACCGGATGGTTTAATTATAAGGTAAGAAGAAAGTCAATCAAATAACACTAGCTAACATAAAGTGTCACTTGTTGGAAAGATAAATATTTCAATGATTATTTAGAGACTCATTCAATGCTAAATAAACCCTGATGTTCCTTGCAACTTAAATCTCCACTTTTACATCTATTTGGAGCTGCCAATATAGATGCTGCTAATTAGTAAATAAGTTTAGAACACTAAAATAACTTTGCACTTGCCAATTCAAGTCTTATGTGAATTTACTTAGGAAAAATGAGAAAATTTCTCCTTTTATACCCAAAGTGGTAAAGTATACCATTGTAATGATGCAAAATTCTCCACTTAGGTACAAAGTCAGTCATTCTTAAGAACTAAGCTTGGGTTTCAATCTAAGATATCAAGGAATAACTGATATAAAAGTAAATAAAGTAGATGCATGCAATGAGAAATTGATCTTCATGTCCATAAAAGATAAACTTTGACCTAGGGAGAAATCATGTAGCCCAATAGACAAATCTATTGAGCTCTATTAATCTATTTATACTAAAAACTAAAGATTTTTCAAATTTTTATTTACACTGAATTCCGTGGGCATGAATTTAGTTGAAGAAATAACAAATCTTGTATCCATCCAAGCAGTGAACTTACTCAGTATTTTCTGAGTAATCTCCACACAACACGTTCAGGGAAAGGGAAAACCTCACCAAAGCAGTAAATGCCAACTTCAACCTATCTGGTTGTTTCTCGTAGTCATTTCCTTTGGTCTGGCTACAAGTAAAGCCTGTTTATGAAGTAAGTCAGGGCATGCTGAACCATCTCTGATCTGAAACGGTGCTTGGTCTGGAACATCTTTCCTTGCTGAAGTAAATTTTGTTGAATTTATCTGGTCTAGAGTATCAGGGGATGTTGGGACTGTGAGAAGATATAAAAAAAAGAATAAAGATTTGTCACATACACATACAAACTACCCACAATGAATGTATTCATGATGTACTGCAAACATATGCCAATAAAAAACTTAACTGATCTCAAGCTTTGTTCTAACACAATTAACCATTAATTGATACAAAAATTTTAGACTAAAATGTATGTGCTTTGAAAATGATTTATAATAAAATGCATGAAGTCACAAAATTTGCATATCAGTCTAAGCTTTCCAAAAGGCTGTGAAAGTACTCAGTTCATTTCATCGTGCTAACTTGAACCATGTATTAAATTGTGGCTACTTTTTACATACTGGCTAAGAAGCGTTGCTCCTTCGTTATCAAGGTATTATCGTCCTTATATATCTTCTCTCTGAGTCACAGTATCATCCTTCATTATGGCTTGTATCTAGACGTCCCTCCAAAGCTTCATACAGTTATCAGTGGGATTTTCAGAAGTGGCTGGATCTAGAATGTATGCTGCTGGAATCAAGGATGTGATGCCGAGATTGATTCACAGTGTGATGGTAGAATTAAGGTCAGGTATCCTGGATAAGATACAAATGACAGAAAGAGGTGCTGTGGACTTTGCTTGTCACTTGTTGCTTGTTTTTTCCTTGCTTTTGCTGTCTTATGTCCGCCATGGGCTGTTTCTCCTCTGTGGTACCCCTCTGCCAAGTCACCCTGCCCTGGAGCAAGCCAGCTATGGACTGAAACCTCTACAAACTGTGAGCCAAAAGGAACTTGGACAAACTGGAAGTAAAGGAGCCTTTCCTTTTTTAGCTTTGTGTGTTGGGTACTTTCTTTGTCTCAGCAATGAAAAAGTAACTAAGTCACCCTTCTTTGCCCAGTTGCTTCTTCATACCTATTATTATTAAAGTCAAGGAATTTCTCTGCATTCAACGCTATGAAAAAAAAATCTCAGTGAAGATATAGAGGAAAGAAAGGAAAAAAGGCATAAAACACAGTTGGGCCAAGGAATGAACAATAAGAAAATAAAGAAGTGAAAGTAATATTTACTCTGCAGCTACCATTGCTAGCAACTTGATAAGGCAAATATGTATGTTTAACACCAAGTATGTGTACAGCTTTTGGCAACTAACATTGCCATATAATTGCTAGGCACCAAGCACTGTGCTAAACACTGTGCATATATTATCTCCTGGATCCTCGTGGCGGCCCTACAAAGCATATGGGTACCATCATTATCTCATATATTCAAGAAGGTAACAGGGAAAATCTGGCTCCAGAAGTTGGACATTACACCCAAACTCTTCTCAGACTTCTATGAGGTTGAGAATCACTGGCTTCAAATACAGAAATATGAATATCATCCTTTTTGAGTGAGTTTTGATGTATAATCTAGGAATAGAAATTTTTACAAATCCATAAACCACCATCAGTATTATCTCCAAACCATCAGTCCAACCCAAATGCAATGGTAATGATACAGATAGTTCTTCAACTAAATCTGAAAAACCTTGTGTTATAATACACTAAACACCTTACAACAGTGCAAATTAAGTGTCATGTGCACATATTCATCTGGAAACACTGGTGAAATGCAGACCCTGATTCGGTAGGTCTGAGGTAAACCCTGACATTACGCATTTCTAATAAGTTCAGAGATGTTACTGATACGGCCAGTCTTTGAGTCACTCTTTAAGTCACAAGGATATTGTAACTGGATAGAAACTTTAGGATTAAGATAAGAGAGACATAATTCTTTTCCATAAAGAATTTGCCAGATACAGTGGAGATGGAGATACAGTCAGGATACTTTGGGAACATGTGGCATATAAGAGGGGAAAGTTAAGAGAAGCTTACTAGAAACATACTCTTCTGCTGAGATTTGAAGGGAATAATTTCATTCAGTCACATATTTTCTAAGAATTTATTACTATACAATAAATGATCCAATAGTAAAACAAGTAATTCAAGAAACAAATTTGTATAACTAATACAGAAACTGTATGACTTTTGAGAATGGCGGTCACTTCTGACTATCACATACATTTACAATGTTTTGAATCTGTTTACTGAATTTTTTAGCAGATAGAGGTCCTGAGGATCAAAAATCATCATATTACCCATACCTGTAATATGCAACCTTTTGATTCATATGTAACACATTTTTAAAATATTTAATGATCATCACAGGCTTAAAAATAGTAGGCTTGTTGTTCTTGCAAACTTTCCAAAACTAAAGGTGTTTAAAAGACTCAGTTGGAGAAATGTGTGGGCTGCCATTACCATTATAGTTCTATTTTCCCCATTTTGGGCACTTGTCAATATCACAGTATGAGACCATATTTTTTATGGTGAACCTCAATTACACAGTTATATATCCATGATATCAAAACTCATCCTGTCTAGTGAAAGACCCTAGAAAAAGATAATATCTTTAGATTTTTTCTCATCCACAACAGTTATATTAAAGCATTGCTGTTTCAATTGCTGAACTTTTAAGGTTTCCAGTTCCCTGAGGATCAAAAACATTTATGAATGAAATTGACTTTCCCAGAATCTCCCAATAAGCCTCAATTCCACTGCACTAGACATGTGAGGAACAGAGATAAATAAGGCACTTGTCTGTCTGCAAACAATTTTGGGAACACAGGTGTATTAGCAATTCACTGTAATATAGTATGATGTGATTGTACTTTAAGAACATGGTCCGAGACCTATCTTACTAGCTCACATACAACTTCCCTGTGAAAATGTTTTCTGAAAGAAATTTTGAAGCCATGCTGTACTCCATGAACTTGATCTCACTCCCTCTCTCTCTCTCTCTCTCTCTCTGTGTGTCTCTGTCTCTGTCTCTGTCTGTCTCTCTCTGCCTTTCTCTCTTTCTCTCTCTCTCTCTTTCCATCCATTGGGTGGCAGGCAGACAAGAACTTTCTCCTAATATAATACTAGGGTCCAAAAGAAGGATAAACTTGAATCATTTGTAGGAAGATGAATGCAACTCAAGACAATAATATCAAGTGAAATAAATCAAGCACACAAGTTGAAATCTCACATGGCTACTCTTATATGAGAAGCTTCAATATGAACAAAGAGCAAAATAAATGAAAGATAACAGGAAAAAGGGAGCTAGATCTTTTCTAAAACAGACAAGGACCAAGAGATGGAGGGAGAGGGGAAGAAGCAGAGGGAAAGGGGATGAAAAAAGAATTAAGATGTGTTATGTACATATACCAATTCCTCAGAGAAATGTAATCATTACATACTCCAAGTAGATACTAACAAAAATATTTAAAGTGAGTAAAATTTTTAAAAAGAATTGGGTGAAAATGACATTGACAAACAAAACTGGGAGCTAAGTGATATTACTAGTGAAATGCTATGCTGAAACATTATGTTCAATACTGTCTTGTTTTTTTTTTTTTTTTTTTTCCTAGAGTTGCCACTGCTTTTCCCATGGTTTCTTCTTTTCCTGGCACTTCATAATGATTAACCAGAAGGATTCTTGAGGTAAACTTCCTGGATCTGAGCTTGAGTTCCTTAATTAATTAGCTGTGTGACCATGAGCAACTTGCTTCACGTCTCAATGCTAAGCTTCACATCTGGCAGATAGCGATGTTATCATTGCCATCTTTCACATAGGGATGTAGTGAGGGTTGAAATGGTGAGGAAGACAGGCCTCTAAGACATACCCAATGGTCTGTGCCTCCTATATTCACATCTTTCTACTACTGTCTCCACTGAAACGTGAGTCTCACCTAGTGGCCTGCTTCTAGCCAACAAAATGTGACAAGGATAATGAGATAACACTTCCATGATCAGATTATAAGACATTATAGCCTCTTCTTCCTCTGAGTCTCTTTCTCTTGTATCCCTTCTTGCTAAAGAAGCTTACATATCAAGGAAATGAGAGCCCTGCGCCAAGAACCAGAAAGGAACTAAAGTTCTCAGCCCCGCCATGCTCACAGAACCACAGATTTAGTACTGAATTTGGGCTCAGATCATACATGGGCTGACATCAATTCAGCTTTGTAGGAAACCATGAAGTAGAAGACACAGGTAACCCATGACTAAGTTTCTGATATGATAAATGTGTGCTGTTTCAAGCCACAAAATTCAGGGCTAATTTGTTATTCAGCAATTTATAGTAATAATACAAATGATTTTATTGTTTTGTGCCTTAAAAACAAAAGAGTCACAGTCGAGTCATGGAGATGGAGTTCTAAGGTCTTCTAGAATACAATAAGAGAGATTTTCTTAAAAAGGACTCTTGAATTGAGATTCACTTAATAAGTATAGTATTATTAGGCTGAGAAAGAAAAATACGTATGGCAAGCAATAGAAACAAAATGATCAAAAGCATAAAAGTAATAGTCTTTTCAACATTTTCTTCCTCAAACCACTATTCAAGAGATGATATATGACTGACAGTGGCAAGATTAGCAGAAAAACAGCAAGAGAATACACTGAAAAGGTCAGGAAAGAATGGCATTTGAACAGCTTTGAGACAGGCTATGGAGTTTGAATTTTTATGGCAATGTGATACTTAACTGAAGATTTAGTAATAAGGAAGGGAAAGGGGAGAGATCAAAGAAAAGTATTTCTGAGATAGAATTCAGAGGGATTTTTTGTTTTGTTTTGTTTTGTTTTGATACATTGAGTTAGTAATAGAATAAGAGGAACTGATTATAACTAGCAAAAACTGCTTGGTCCCTAGATACATGTACCTAGATAAAAGTCCATTTTAAAAGTAAAATGGACCCTGAGTTTACAATACCTATCTAAGAGATGATATTCTGAAAGCAAGCAAATATATAGTTAGTAACAATAAGCCTATTGGAATATCAACAATCAGTAAATCAGAAATCATGTGAATGCTAAAATGTATGAAATTGAAAAACAGGAAGCGATAAAGAATGAAATGAAAAGTTAGAAGATAACAGAGAATAGATTTGTTTTAATTCGGATATTTTAAAGCAGCAATTTTATTGGCCCTAGATGATCACAAATTTTTAAGATGCTACAGATACCTACCAAATCTCTAGAGTTGTCACTCTTACAATTTATTTTCAAATTAAAAATTTGAGTTAAGGATGCTGAGAAAAAAAGAGTAATGTGAGAAACAGATAGAAGTTACTCAAAGGAGGTGATTGGTGTAAGTTCTGTGATATGAAAGCAACAAATATTAAGAAGGGATTATTACACACTGTAAAGAGGACAGCACCATTGAATCCTAAGAACAATTTCAACAGAAAAGCAAGTGCAGTTGTCCGTACTTTGAAGAATGGCTTAAGGAACAGTGGCGAGGAGCAGTGGCATCTCTTTTAAGGAAAGCAAATTGTTTTGTTTTGGGGGGTTGCTTTTTAAAAATTGGTCATGTGTAATTTTGTATTATAAGATAGTCAGTTAGGGTCCAAACCACTGAGAAAGAAACAATACAGAGAAAATAAAAGAAGTTCTAGAAAGAGGAAGTCAATCATACCTAGGGCAAAGCCACAAAAGGTATGCTCGTGAATGAAAGTTTATTTACCTCTACCGAAATAATAGGAGGAAAAAATGATAAAGCTATTTAGCTTGGCATGGTAGAGACAGGGAGAATCAGAACAAGCCTATATTATTCCAATCAAGAACAAAAGGTCCTCCTTTGACATTGAGGGATGAACTAAAAACATTAAGGAAAATGGCCATGGTTCTATCAGAAACAGGAAAGGAAATTGAATGAGGATAAAACTGTCAAGGAAAAGTGTGTTTTGAATGACCAAATTAGGTGAGTAGAAGCAGATTGCTTTAATAGGGTGAGATACAAAAGTCTGCATCAGATTTATTCATTGAAATTAGATCCAAAAGGGCAGATGACTCTGAAATACGAAAATGTTAAAGAATCTTAAAACCAGTGTTTTTTTTTTACTTCCCAAAATTCCTCAGTTGCAAGACAAACCATCAATGAAATAATCACTTTAAAGATAATGGAAATCTTAATGGGGTCTGTCAACATTCTTCTATAATCAAACTCTAATCCAGATTCTACAAATATTAAAATATGAAAATATATTTGAGAAAATGCTATCTTTTCCAAAACAGACAGGTCTTCAATTTGAAACCCTTTATAGCCCCAGTAGCCTCACAGTAGAATCTTGCTAAATCTATTTTGATATATGAGTCCTCATTGATTCATAATATTTTATTCCAATAAGACAAGGTAATGGTAGTAACTACCAGTGAGTAGCATGGAAATGACAATGTCATTGTCTGCTTATTTACAGTGTCCCATAGATGTCTCTAAGGCTTATTTTGAAATCTAGTGATATTGCATTTGTAACAGGAAGCTACAGCATTAAAGTGAAGAACACTGACTTCTCACAACAGTTTGGAGAAGGCTTAACTGAGAGCAATAGTGTAAATGCAATTGCAAGAAAAACTATGCAAAAAGTATTTTTAAAGACATTAGAATCAATAATGAATATAATAACACATTATCTTATGGTTACAAATCCATGGTATCTATTAAATTAAACCATTCCTAAGGGGTCACTGTTGGGTAGGACATTCATGTTCTAAACTGAGATACAACAATAAAGATATAAGTAACAAAACCATTTCTTTATAGTTTTATATGATTAAGGTTGTTCATTACTTCAGAGACTTTTTCCTTGGGATTAACTCTGTGACAAATAAACAGAGTGCACTCTGCTTGGGCAGCACAGGACTCTGAACAGCTCCCTACAGACTCTCCCAACTCTATACCATAATCCTATCCAAAGACTCTCTGATTAGTAACAGGTATTACCCTATAATCCCAAATCTACACTCTGCCTCTCAACTTTGTTTGTTTGTTTGTTTCTAGAATGATACTCCCATTGGCCTGTCTGTCCTAAATTGCATTTTTAGATTTGTCCCCTTAAAAGTATCCTTCAGATCACCCAGATATTATAGTCTGGGCTTCTCAAATTAGTCTCATGGATCAGTCCTACCCTGGGAAGCTGAGATCCATGAGAATACATACAGTCACTGATATATATGAGGAACCAAATCAATAATTCATCATTTAACAAATAAAATCCAGTTCGGGTCCAGCAACCATGATATCTGTCAATGAATAGGAGAAACTCAGACAAGTTTCCTCATTTCTAGATTACCTTGTCCCTGCTACAGAATCAATGGGTTTTTTTTTTTTTTTTTTGATCTGTATGATTGTATTGCATGAATTCTGGTCTTTTTTGCTGCCAATATTTCAGGAACACCTCTAAGATTATTGAAAGCTTATGTCTTTTGGCAAAAGTAGCTAAAAGCCATTTCCAAGAGGCAGGTTGTTAGAGTCCCTGTACAACCAAAGCAATTACTGGGTCCTCTTGCTTCTGGGACCTACTGGTAAATTTGTGGCTCATAAACCTTGTCTGCTTTTAGATATTTATGTCCTGAGTTACCAACTGATGTCACAATGGAAGGCTTCTCCAATAAAAGTTTCTCAAATTTTTCAAACAACGCAGTTTAATTTAAAGCAGAAAGCTAGCATCTTCAATGAACTCTGAGGGGAAAAAAGGAAAAAGGAGTCATGTAATTCAGAATTCAGAAGCTGATGAATGTGGTACAACAGAGAAAATATTTCTCTTCTGATGAGTCTGACAGAAAGTGCCCTGACAGAAATGTGTACCTGAAAATGTGGTTAGTGAAACAGAGCTAAACTGTATATCTTCCTCCAAGAATGTCGTCTCCGTCTGGAAGCTGGAAATGTGAGCTCTTCATGAAGAATATCTCTTTAAAGAGCACAACAATCAGGGTAAATGTCATCCTCATTAATCATCCTCTCATATAATAGAGCCAATTGTAAAAATTGTATTAAGTCTAATTTCCTGAGAAGCTGAGAAGAACCGTGAAGCCTAGGCAACTACCAGGCCTAAATGTTAACTAAAGCACGGCTCTTTCCTCCTGTGCCTCAGGTATTGTGATTGCTAACCTTGCCCCTTCCCTCCACCCCACTCACACACTCTCTATGAAAGAGTGAATATGAGGGAGAAGTGACAACAGCCCTTAAACAACTTCATACAAAAAAGAGCAGCCCAAAAATCCTGGCTTTTATCAACTAGGATTTACTTTATAATCTTCCAGGAGCAATGTAGGTATATAATTTTTTTTCAAATCTGTGATGAATTAGAATAAACTCTTCTGATTTTTCACACCAAGGAAACATTCCAGTAGAACATGCTAGAATTACAGAGAACTTAGTAATGGATCTTCAGTGCATTACTATATTTTCATAAATATAATCATAATGTTCGCTGGTTTGCTTGTTTGTTTAAGACAGGGTCTTGCTATGTAGCCCAGGCTGGTCTCTAACTCACAGTGATCTTCCTGCTTCAGCCTTTCAAGAGCTGGAATTACAGGCATGCACCAACACCCCCAGTCATAATTATGCAGTAAATTCAGTTAAGTACTATGCAGTCATTTTATATAGCCACAAACTGAACCATGCATTCCTAGCCTGATGATTTCTTTCTTTCTTTCTTTCTTTCTTTTTTCTTTTTGTCTTTTTGAGAAAGGGTCTTGCTGTGCAGTTCAGGCTGGTCTTGAGCTCACTTTGTAACCCAGGCTAGTCTCAAACTCACAATGATCCTCCTACCTCAGCCTTCTGAGTGCTGGGATTAGAGGGGTACACCACCACATCCAGCTTTTGGCCTGATAATTTCAAATGAAAAGACCAGTGTGACTCTTAATTTCATGTGTCAACCTGATTATGCTAAGGGATGCCCAGATGACTGGTGAAATATTATGTGTAGGTGTATCTGTTTAATCCAAGAGTTAGGTATTTCAATCAAATAGCCTTAGAAATAAATGTGTACTTATTACTTCTATGAATGTGGAAGATGATGTCAACAGCATTCAAATGGGAGGCATTGTGTTATACAGTTTTTTAAAAGTAGGAATATATTTCAATAAAGTCCTAAATAAGTAATAAAACAAAAATGCCCGCCAGGCATGATAGTGCACACCTGTAGTCTCAGCACTTGGGAGGCTGAAGCAGGAGGATCACCATGAGTTTGAGGCCATCCTGGGCTTCATGATGAGTTCAAGACCAGCCTGAACTACACAGAAAAACCCTGTCTCAAGAAGAAGAAGAAGAAGAAGAAGAAGAAGAAGAAGAAGAAGAAGAAGAAGAAGAAGAGGAGGAGGAGGAAGAAAAGAAGAAAAGAAGGAAGAGGAGGAAGAGGAGGAGAAGAAGAAGAGAAGAAGAAGGAGGAGAAGGAGAAATGATAGGAAGAAATGATAGGTACAATGATAGGAATAAGACACATATACATAGGATTTTATGTGTGATAGTGTAAGGTAAGCAGCAATAAAATGTAACATTTTTCTGTTATTTTATTGACTTATGACAATTTGTTATAAACTATATAAATTACTTTTTCTAGCAGAAGTAAGAGTTCCTATTTATTAATTATGAGCAAAATTTTTAGGAGCAGCAGATAATAGTCTTCATTTTATCCCCATGAAGTAGGATCAAATAATACATATTATTCATTTCCCTACTGCATGCCTTCTTTGGTTATTGGACACTTATTCTATTTTTATCTACCATCTGATTGTCTCTGAGGAGAAATTTTATATAAAGTAGAGGAATACATGATTTCTGTATCCATACACATCAATGGGAAGGAAAGATTTCATATTTCTATTCCATAACAATTAAGGTTTAAAACCTCATAAGTTAAATATTGGTAGAATTTTGAAGATAAAAACACACAAAAGGATACTATTTTGCCTTTGCATTTATGTTATGTCATATATAAAGGGAAGAATAGAGGAAATTCTAAGGTATGACTACCCAAAGTGGAACAAAGTGTAAACTATTCTGATTAACAATCAAATGATAGACATCTATGTTGGGAATTTTTCCAAATAACTCTTTCTATTTCACACCTTCTACTAAGTCACTAAAAGAAAGACAATACACTAACTAAGAAGCATAGAGATATGGTTAAGTCACAGTTAAGAATACATGTAAATTACATCAATTTGTTTATCTGAAAGATGTCACCGATGAAGGCAAAGCATCATGATTTAGTAGAAATGATACCAGTAAATGACCTTGGACCATACCCTCTTTTCTTCATTTTTCTAGTTTCCTGAAATGCAAGTTTTGCAATTTTCTCAGAGGTCTAAAATTTTAATCATGTTTGCTTAAAGACTTGACATTTCCTAAATCATTCTCAACTAAACTAAATATTATCTGAACTTCATAATAACATGAGATCCTGAAATGAAGGGACATGAAGCTATTGACCATCTCACATTTATCTTTCATGAGAAAATGACTTTTAATGAGAACAAAATTCAACATGAACCTTTAGATCACAAACTGAATGACAATATAACATTTAAAAGGCTTTAAATGAATTAATCCTGTTTCAAAACTTCCTAAGCCAATGAAGAATGCTTCTTTTTGTAAGGTAACACATTTTTCTGATTAACATTGCCAAACACCAAGGACTACATGATAAAAGAATGGGATTCTGTTAATTCACTCAGGTGTTACATTGCCATTGTAGATTAGCACACTGTATTCAGGAGAGTGTATGGCCAAAATTTTTTAATAAAGATAAATTTTCTCTGTAGAAAAGCTGTTACCTTTACATTTTTGTACTAGTGGATTGACAACTGCAAAACCTAACTACGTTCTCTAAAGCTTCAACTCACACAGAATTAGTACAAATGTTTAATTCACACCAAAACTGCTGACAGATTTTCCTTTTCCTTGTAAGTTAATTTTAGGGGTGCTTTTCAAATTTTACTTAATCAGGGAAAGTTTTATTTTTTTTTACTCATTTGTTGTTTTCCTTTGTTCAGCATAATTATTAAATGTCAACTATTATGTGTTTGTGTGTGTGTGTGTGATCAAAAACTGCAGTAAATGCTTACATTTTTTAAAAAATATTATTACACTAAAAGATACACTGTCATTAATCACCCTCAAGATATTCTCTCATGTTTCAACCACACTTAGCCCATCACTCCCGCTCCTTTCTGAAGCAGTTCTGGAAATACTCTTTTGTGGTTATTTTGTTGTCATTGCTGCCTCAAGGTCCTGAAGTGATTCAAAGTATTTACATTTCATGGCGATTTTGACTTTGAGGAAGAACCAGAAGTCTCCTTGTGCCAGAAACCATGAATACGTCAGATTCAGATCCATTGTGATGATTTTATGATCCTGCCTTTTCATTGGATGGCACTTTGCAGCACCTCACCACATTTTTTATTACACATCATAGATGCTCATGATGAGAACTTATGGAATGGCTTCTGAAAGTGCCAAGAATGAGGGGATAAAGGAAGTGAGGGTGTGTATTTTGAGGGGGATTAATGGAATTCGTCTTCTACTGTAATATTTTTTCATTTAAACTCACAACATAATTCTTGATTAGATCTTGTATAAATACTGTTCTGATTTCTACCAGAAAACCACTAGGGTGGGGAGGTCAGGGTTTAAGCAGAACTACATAGTTCTCTTTCTGTGATTAATGATTTTTTTTCTTAGCTATGTTTTTGCTTAAAGTTGATTTCAACTTATTATCTTTATACCTCAAATGGAGAATTATACTTCCTTAATTAATGAATCACCAAAATTACAAACCCTAGAATAGTGTCCCTTTTGTAGATCAAAGTAGCCACTCTGCTTTCCTGAGAAGCAACAGAAGCTTACAATAGTCTATAAAATAAGAGGCTTTGGTGAGAATGTAGAGAAACTGGAAATTTCATACACTGCTAGCAGGAGTGCAAAGTATGCAGCATCTTTGGAAAATAATTCCAAAGTTTCTCAGAAAGTTAGAGTTATTATTTGTTCCAACAATTTTCCTAGATACATCCCCAAGAGAATTGCAACAAGTGCACATAGAAACACTTGCACACAAGTGTTCAGATCAGAATTATTTGTGAAACTAAAAGTTGGAAACAGTCCAAATATTCACCAATTGAGGACTAGATAAACAAAACATGGTAATCCATGAAGTAAAGTAGTTATCTTCAGAATAGTTGTTCAGGCTGGGCATGATGGCGCATGCCTGTAATCCCAGCACTCGAGAGGCTGAGGCAGGAGGATCATTGAAAGTTTGAGACCAGCCTGGGCTACAAAGTGGGTTCAAGGCCAGCCTGAACTGCATAGTGAGACCTTGTCTCAAAAAAATGGCTGGGAGTTTAGCTACATGGTGTAAGTGCCTGCCTGGCAGGCGCGAGGTTGTGAGTTCAATCCCTGATACCAAAAAAATAAAAAAATAGTTGCTCAGTACCAGATACAGGCATACAAGGTTTATCAAACAATATAATTTCCCTCTGAGCAGGTTCTTTCTCTTTTATTATATCTATTGTAACTTTTGGATCTTATTTACTCTTTCAGTTTCTTATACTAGTGAGACAATACGGTGTTTACACATGCAAATCTGATTTATTTCATTTATGAGTATGGTCTCTAGTTGCATCCATTTACCTATAAAAGCTTCAAGTTTATCATTCTTTATGGCTGAGTAGTATTGCATTGTATTAAATATCACATCTTTTTTATTCATTCCTCAGTTGATGGGCATTTGGGTTGTTTCCAAGATCTGTCACAAATTGTGCAACTGTAAACATGGGTGCACATAAATTGCTGTGGTATGAGGCTTTCAATTCTTCTGGGAAAATACCCAGAAGGGAAATAGCTGGGTCAAATGAAACCTCTAATCATAGATTTTTTTAGGAATCTCTACTCTGATTTCCACAGTGGTTGTACCAGTCTACACTCCCACCAACAATGGGGAAGGGTTCTTTTTTCCCTACAGCCCCATCAGCATTTGTTAGTGGTTAATTTCTTGATGTTAGCCATTTTTTCTGGAGTGAGATGACTTCTCAGTGTTGTTTTAATTTGTATTTCTCAAATGACCCATGATGTTGAACATTTTTTCATATATTTTTTGTTGTTGTTGTTATTGTCATTTTGATTTTGTTGTTGCTTTTCGGTCATTTGGTTTTTGATTTTTCTCTTTAAAATAAAATTTAAAAAATAAAAAATAAAAGAGAATGAAGGATACATTCTACAACATGGATGAAACTTGAAAATGAATGAAAACTATCAATTATCATCAGAGTAAAAAACATTTCCAAATATACCCAATAATTTTATTCCACTTTTTTTTTTTTTTTTTTTTTTTTTTTTTTTTTTTTTTTGGTACCAGGGTTCGAACACACAACCTCACGCCTGCCAGGCAGGACACTGAGCTAAATCCCTGGCCAATTTTATTCTACTTTTCTGGGCATTTACATGCTTCCTTAACCACATTAATCAAACTTTAAGGTTCACTGAACCAAAATAGGGAGCACTGGTCTGTACGACTGGGGGATGAAATGATTTGGCCACAAGACAAAAGATAAAGCAAATGCACCCACATACTTCCTAAGGAGAAGCATCAGGGATTAATATTCTTACTAGGTCTCTATCACCCTGAGGAATCCAGCAGTCACCATTCCAACCCCTACAGGAAGAGTCTCTGCCCCTGTAGCATGCCCACTTGCTACATGACTCACTTCCTCATTTGTCCCCAATTTAATCAATTTTATCTGTGCAATCAATCTTATTAGTTGACCATAGTTTTGTCCCACCTAATGCCCACTTTGCAAGTTCCCCTGTTATCCCCACCCTAGACCTGCCTCACTTTGTGGTTTTGCTCTATAAAAATTCCTAGAAAAGTCAGTCTTTGGCAATCCACTTGAGACCCCTTCTGTCTCTTTCTCTCTCTAAGATTTAAGCTTTCTTTCTTTCAATAAATATATTCTGCTTTTTAAAAAAATAATTAATTATTTATCAGCTATCTATATGCTAGTTACAATAGTTCAGTGTTAATAATTCAAAATTATAACAACAACATATTCTCAAGAATCTTTTCATTTAATCACCTGTATTTTACAGATGAGGTGTCGTAGTTCCAGAGTCCACACTTTGGATGTTGCATCTCCAAAATGATGACAATGAAAACCAGCCTGCCAACCCCACAAGCTAATTGTGAAATTATTAATGTAGATGCCACTTTGAGTAAAAAGGAGATCTTAATTAACCATAACAAGATAGAATAGATTCTGCTATTAACTACCTTGTATGGCTTTGAAAATGTTTTTCAGGTTTTTAGACATCAATTACTTTATAAAAGGAAACTGAGGTCAAGGAAGTTAGAAGAGGTCATTTATGTTATTTTTCTAATTTAACTAAAATTAATATGCATATATGTATGTGTGTACTTAAACATATATTTCAGGTAATGATATACAATTGCATTTCATATATATATGTAATATGTATCTCCACATATGTGATTAAAGACTATAGAGATAAGAAAGGAGGTAGTTGCTTTGTTGATTTAGTTAATTCATTCACAACAGCTGTGTTCCCCAAGGTAGGGAACAATTAGTTCTAACCATTTACTTTAGCACCTAAGGAATTCTATAAAAAAATAAGACAGCAAGTTTTAAAGGACAACTCAAGTGACTTTTGAATGTATTTATGGAATAAAAGCAAAGTTAAATCAGACAGTTGCCCTGAAGTCTTATTTTTGAGTGGATATTCATCTTCACTAGGATTTTGCTTTGTTTTGTTTCTTGTGTTTTCCTTCTATGAGTTGGCTATGTCACATATAAGGCAGAGCAAAAATATCTATCTAGAAAATTGGATCCTCTTTATGATCCTTCTAATGGAAAAAAATTAAATTACTGCCTAAAGAATAAAAATGTCCCCAAGCTAAATTGATTTCCTCTGACAACTGGTCAAAAGTGCCCAGGAAATCTACTTGTTCCCAGTCAGACATTGTGTTACTAAGATAGTGACTGTACTTAGAAATCCAGACATATGTCTCTGGGAAACTGAAGAATGCTAGTCAAGAAGTAGCCCAAAGAAAATAATCAATTGAGAAAATAGGAAAGATTTTATGGAGTAGAAGAGAGATGAGAGATACTGGTAGCTTTTACTTAGGGATTAAATTTTATCTTATACACAGATTGCAGAAAAATAAATTTATAGAAATTTTTAAATAGAGGTTATAAGAGCATAGTCTCCCCCCCCTTTTTTTTATTTTTTTATTTTTTTTTTTTGCAAAGAGAAAAGTACCTCTAGGTTTAAGGTATTCTTGTTCTGAAATAAAAGTTTAAATAATGTATTGGTCAGCTCTCCTGCTGCTGGGACATGGTCTCATGCAAGTCTGTATGAAGGATCTACACTGAGAAGGCCCAAAGGTCAGGGGTGGAAGCTAGAAGGTCTGCTCCAAAAGGATGAAGGATCTGCACTGTAGTCAGAAAGTAATGCTCAAGGTAAAGACCAGAGCTCCCCCGAAAAGAACTGCAGTCATCCTTAGCAACAGTAAGGACTTGAGCTCCTCTGATGATGGGAACAGCTGAGTTCTAATAGGAAAAGCAGTGTGACAAACTTCTCTAGGAGGATCAACAACATGCCATCTTCCCCTCCAGTTCTGCTTTTCTGCTGTTTTCAGCAATCCTCAGGTGGGCCTTCCACACCCAGCACCATGCTGGTTCAGTTCATCTGGGTGTTGCAAGTTGACCATTAATTAATTCATCACAGGAGATATTTAACATCCAATTCATACCCCTTTTAAGACTCAACTTCAGGTTCACTTTCTCCCTTCTCTCCCTTCCTCTTCTTCTGTTTCCTGTTATCCTGTGTATATCTCTATAAATTGTGCATCCCTAGTATACTACATGGCACACTGTATTAGCAACCATTTGTTTCCCAATTGACTTCTTTTAACTGAATATGAACCCCAGATGAGGGGATCAGTTTTATTTTACTGGCACCTGTCTTGGTCCTGGCACATTGCGTTTAGCCAGTTTATCAAATAATAAAAATTTATTCCATGATCTTTAAATTTTAAAAGTTACAGTATTGATAGTAATCATGACTTGAGTCTGTCATTTACTCAAAGAATACTTCTTTATTAGTGCATATTTGGGATACCTAATAGACTCTTAAACCACCAAAACTGCAGGCCCTAGAATAACAACCTTGTTGCAGGCCAAGGTAGCTACTTTGCTTTCCAGGAAGTATCAGAAGCTTCCAATTGTTTGGAAAATAAGAAAACAACATGCACACAATGAGTGGTTAACACAGGGCTTAAGATGATATGATACATGAGAAAAGGAGAGACTTACCAAGGTCTCAGCAGGATGAAGGTAGGTTATGAAGAGGAAATAGGGTAGATTATAACTTAGAAATAGCATCAAGGTGCCTGACATAAGTAAATGAATTGCCAACTACTTAGCCTCCCTACTACTCATTATCTGTGTTATATCTCAAGGCAACTGGCAATGAAGGAAACTTCACAACTTGTCTGACAAAGAGGCCTGATGACCCACAGTGGTTCTTGTAGACCAGGAATAATAAAACCACTCCAGAGGAAAATGGAGGAGAGAACTAATCAAGAGACAAGGAAAAGGCATTTTACTTAAAACTTTAAGTGAAAAGCTACAGAAATGTAAGAGCAGAATGGTTGAGGCAGGAAAATGATTTCTTATTTAAAACTGAAAAAAAGGCTTTCAAGTCTGAAAGATCCATGCATTTAGTAAAAAGTGAGCAGGGGGATGAATAAAATCAAAACTATAACTTTAAGTTGCAAACTAATATGTGAGACTGCCATGAACTTCAAATGAGGAAAAAAGTGATTCTCACTTGGAAACTAGTTTTTCAGAACAAAATACTCTTTATGTAAGATTAAACACTTGTGAAAAGTAAGACTTATATCAATACTTAACAATTTTGTTGGTACTAAATACTGCTTTTATTCATCTATTCCTCCATTGATATTGGGTTTTGGAAAGAAATCTTAGCTGCATTATGTTTGTTAATGATAAATTATTATTCGAATAGGAAGTAATGAAATAGGAAGTAATGCCACACCCATTTATTATTAACTCAACTAAAAACAAGGAAAATTTAAACTGTAGTTAGCTTGTTCATTTTGATGTTGGGTAAGGACACATTTTGCTAGGATTTTAAAAGTTACTGAGGGCTGGGGATATAGCTCTGTGGCGCAACACCTCCCTGGTAAGCACAAGATCATGAGTTCGATATCCACTACCAGGGGGAAAAAAAAGAATAAAAGTTATTGAAAATGGCTCAAAGCAGCGATGAAGCTTTTTTTGTAGGGTTTCTCAATAGTGGCAGTATTGACACTTGTGGGCAGATAATTCTTTATTGTAGGGGTCTGTCCTCTGCATTGCAGAATTTTAAGCATTGCCTGTGTCTTCTAGGCATTAGATATCAATGTTTCTCTCTTAGTTATGACAATCAAAAATAACTCCAGACATTACCAAATATTTCCTGGAGAGAAAAACTAGCCCCAGTTGAGATTTGATACTGAGAATTCTAGGCCACGGGTTCAAGAGCTACTCATCTGAAGAGATCAAAGAAAGAAATAACACAGAGAACCACATAATGGTCCCATGTAAAAGAGAAGAGATTGTAAATGGAACTATCCATCTTCTTTTCAGGAAGCCAGCACTGGATGCAAAGCAGTACTGTTTTCTTTCAGGTATCTGAACACAAGTGCTTTCTATATGGCATCAAATGACAAATTCAAATCAAGACCAGACACACCAGAAAGTAGGGGGAATGCCTCTCTCAGTCATCCACACTGATTATTTAATCCAGAAAATAAGTGATTATATAGACAAAAGGAGGAGGTTGTGGATATATCAATTCAGATTGTTTCTAATTCAGTTGAAAATGGTGCCTGTCATGGTTTTACAAAAGCAGAGGACTGACAAGAGTTTATAAGCCTTTCAGCTTTCAAGGGACAAAGCCAATATGCTGTCCAAATGTTAACTGAATGCCCTTTGCAGTAATGTGTGTTTAGGATTTTCTTTCTTCTCATCTGTCATGTTCTGATTTTGGTAGTTGAGTTCCAAATAAAATAGAATCCCACCTGGATTTATTATCAGTATAGGTATGGCTTATCAAGTTTCAAAATTTTAGTGCCTAATAAGGTGACAAACTTATGGTGGTCATCAGTTTTGTTTTTGCTACTATTTTCTACAGGTTAAAATATTAAAACATGGTCTAAGAAAAAGTATAAATAAAAACTGAATTCAAAAGCTTGGGAATGTACACTAGCCTTCTACTAGCTGAAGAATAAACCACTGGAGGCACATCATGTGCTTGGGTTTGAACACAAGGCATTCTATTTATTACTAATAAAGAACTGGCTTAAGCAAGATATTAATTAGACCAAGTAACTAAAAATAAGCTTCAATAGGTTGAACAAATCATTAGTTTTTGAACTAGACTTTGAGGGTAAATGTATTCATGTCTTAAGGTACAAATTCAAAACTCATAACTTTTATATCTAACAATGAGGAAGAGAAGTAATTAGTTAATTAAGCTCCATGAAATCTCTTTATGTAGTAATGGACTGCACATTGTAATATTATTTGCTAAGTAGTTTGCTACTACTATAACTGCTAATACTACTATTATTACCAATAACAAGAACAGCAGCAGTTTTAATCAATTTATGAGAATCTACAGTATGCCTATGTTTGGCATTTAATACCATTATTTCTAGTCTTCCTAAACCCTATAAAGTAGTGCTATATCCACTCTAGAGATGAAGCAATTGGGTTTTAGATTAATTTATATTCCTCAGGTCAAATTGTATAAAGTGCTAATTGATAAAGCCTAAACTGACAAAGTTTAATGCCTTTCCAAACTCCTTGAGGTTTTTTGGCTTTTATTTTTGTTTTTTACCATATTGCACAAGAATAGTGCTAAGGAATTAAGCAGTTGTTACAGTGCATGCCTGTGTTCACACCACTTGGGGACACTGAGGCTGAGGATTGCAAGTTGGAGCCGAGGAGGAAGTGGAGAAGGAGAAAGAGGAAGAGAGGAGAAATAGATAGAGGAGGCGTAGGAGAAAGAGAAGAAGAAGAGGTAGAAGGAGAAGGAGGAAGAAGGATTACTTGGCATAACTGTTGTTTTGTAGATCTGTGGTCGTTACTCAGGAATCTCAGGTTTCCGATTTTCCTATCCAGTTGAATATTTTCATAGAGGAGTTGTTTCTGTCCCTTATTTCCACTTGTCATATGCTCTTCCTTGTACGCAATTACATATTATTAAACCTCATGAAGCTTTATTTAGGTTTGAGAAACCAATGTCTGTTACTTATTTTTCAGTTCCTGTTAATACCCCTTAAAGACAGATATTGCTGCTTATGATAATTAAATAATCTGGGACTTGAACATATTTTGTAAGTTTCTTAAGGCATTGTAGGCAAGGTGGAAAAATTATAATCACCCTCAAACTTAGTAATTTAAAGTTGCTCTTTTTAATTTTTATTTTTGCTCCACTTGACCGTGTTGAGAGAATACTGATTTTTAAGAGAATGAGAATCATATGCAACCTTTTTCTAGTATATTCTTTAGCAGAGAGTTCATCAAAATGATAAAGCAGAGTAGTACATAATTTTGGTAATATTAACCAAGAATAAAATCACCTGAGATGATTAGCAGTAACTCTTCATTCCTTTTGTTACTTTGCATATTTGTGCAAGATCCTTGTCTAGCAATGTGGGAGCCCAAGACAGTTAATAATCATTTTAAAGTGTCCAAGATTATATTTTCTTGTATCTGTATTTTATAATGTTCAACACTTCTTAGGTGTACAATCCGCATGAACATGCATGCTTTTATATTCATCATAAATGTTGATTTTTATCCATGATAAATGTTAATAAGTACCTTATAAATGGACCAAGGAAAAGTATAACTGTAGACTATGATTTGTTTAGCAGCAACTAAAAAATGGTTATCATTGTGTTTCTTTTTAGTGTCTAACTTCTTTCTTGTGTCTTTTCTTTCCTACCATCATCTAAAACCCTTGTCTGTGAGGTCTTAAGGGATAAGTACTTAGAGATTCTACAGCTAGAGATTCTGAAAGAATATCTGTTCTTATATGTGGCTACTGCCACAAAAAAAAAAAAAAAAAAAAGGTATGTAAATCAACTTCTAGAAAGAAAACCTTATGTTTATACACTTTTAAAATATGAAAATAAAACTCATGTAAAAGAAGAGTTTTAGAAATTTAAGCTATTTGTTCAAAATGTAAAATTTATTCCAAGAATGAATTCTTAATTCCCTGGGCAGATAGAAATTTAAAAGTTGAATTTCATGGACAAATCTTTGAAAAGTTGGTAAAAGCAATTTAAAAGGAGATTTCCTTTTGTAATCACCACAATCAATGAAATAATTCTCCCATTTAATTCCACTATTTCTATGACAGTCATTAAAATCAACAATCAAAATACAGTAAACTTTGAACTTGATTTTTAAATTACCGTATCAAACGGCATCTAAACCAAACTTTACAACAATGAAGCATATTCAAATATACTGTATTCTCTGAAATATTAAAAATTTTTAGTGAAAGCAGAAAAGGATGCTTGTGCTACCAATAAAAAGAAATGTTATGACTTTTAAAGGGTTGCTAACTTTAAAACATTTTTTAAAATTAAAATAAATGCAATAAAGTGTTGTTGTAACATTCTTTTAAATACCTATTATTATAGCACTTCAGGAAATGATTTATTAATAAACAATTTTAAATACATTGAAGCTATTCTCAAAATTGTCAGCCAATTAGTGTGTGTCATCAACAAGCAGGGGATTCTCTATCTTACAGAATATTGCTCAGCATAGGTTTTTACTATCTGCTCATTCTAGAAGATAATTATCTAATAGAACAGAAGTAGTTCTGCACTGAGTGACCCAAATTCTAGTCTAATTTAAAAAGCTGTAAAGCCCCAGGTAAATCGGTTCACCTCCGTGGGACCTCTATAACTATCTAGAAAATAGAAGACTAGACTGACTAATCTTTAATGACTCATCTAATCCAAAAATTCTGGTTTCAAAATACTCTTCTTGTGAGATTTTGAATTGACAGGTAGATACCATTTATTCTGTTATGATAATTCATGGAAGAGCGAGTGACTTTAACAACAAAAGACAAGCAAAAAAGCAAAGACTGATTTTGAGAAAATGAATTAAATTCACATTAAATGGTATCTCTCAAGAATGAAATTCTGATCATTTTACAAGCAATGACTGCATGGCAAGTATCAACCACAACGTTTTTGCTTTCCGAGTGATACAAAGATTAAGAAAGCATTATCCATAACATTCCAGAGTTTTCAACTGTGCTCTGCACAAAACTCTGTAAACAAGTAATGTCAGCTTGGATCAAAAGCTCGGATCATTGCCTAAATCTCATTTCACAATAAAATTATGGGTTTTTTTCTGTTTTTGAATAGAAATATAACCTCATGTACAAAAGGAAGGAAATAAAACAACCTATTCAGATGACCCTAACCAAAATGCATTAGAGAATATTCCGATTTCTTTGTGAAATGCAAAAGAAGTTTCAAATATCATTTATGCAGGATTTGTTCCAAACTTTTTTGTGACGCATATATCACTTCCCAAATCATAATTTTTCTTACGAAGAACTAAATGTGTTTTTCTTTTGCTTGCTAATGTTTACAATGTTTCTACTGAAGCTGATCAGGGTAGTCAGAACTAAAAAAAGTCAATCAAAAATGACAATTTGCCTAATTTTCCATAGTTCACAATCGCAAGCATGAGCTAAAAGAAAATTCATCCTAAAATATGTACACCCTGATACGATTTTAAGTAAACAATCTCTTCATCGCATTCCCACCATGGAAACTGAACCTGAAACAAGTTTTATCCAGTCCAAGAAGATGTGGACAAGGTGGAAAAATATGGTTAATCTGAAATATGACAGTTTCTTAGGAGAAAAGAAAGTAACTCCTTTATTCACTGGAATTGTTTTATTTATTCACCAATTTAACAAATACTGTCAAACACTCACACTGTCTTGGGTAGTGCTGGAGTTTTTTGGATTTGGAAGTCAATAAAACATAATTATCTTCCAACAGTCTTCATTCCAGGAAAAAAATAAATCAAACAAATAGTAAATAATATAATTCTTATTATACTATAAACAATATAACATAAATTATATAATAAATAATACAAGGAAAGCTTTGCAATTTAAATTTTCTAAGAGTACTGTAGTTACCATGGGTCCAAGCATGGCTTCCTTTTATTTTTTTTTTATTTTTTTATTTTTTGGCACCGGGGATCGAGCTCACAACCTCACGCCTGCCTGACAGGCGCATAAGCCGCTGAGCCAAACTCCCAGCCCTGGTTTTTTGAGGCAGGGTCGCACTGTGTAGCTCAGGCTGGCATTGCGCTCGCGTTGTAGCCCAAGCCGGCCTCGAACTCACAACACTCCACCTACCTCAGCCTCCTGAGTGCTGGGATTAAAGGCGTGCGCCACCACGCCCGGCCTTGGTTTCCTTTTAATAACAGGCTAAGGACCACCTCCAAACTAATTTTTAGTGGTCATTGTCCTGCCTGGGGATCCGCTGCTCTGACTCCCAAACAATAGTCCAGGAAAAGTAGTAACCCACAAATCAGTGTTTGGGGAAATCTCCAAGTTAGGCACCTGCACAGAAACACCTCAAGGTATCTGAAAGTAACTTCCAGTCATGGACAAACTCATTACCTACTGAATTATAGCAGATTGAGTCATGGGTAAGGACATGCACAGGTAACACAGAGGACATGACTCAGTGTGAGCTGTCAAATACACCCAGGACAGCCCTCTGGGAGGGATTTGGACTCTTGACCAGAAGTAAAAGATCCCTTCTCCTTATCCTCAGAACTCCTCTAAAGCTTTCCACCAGGTCCCTTTCAGGCTGCAAAGCATACTTCTTTACTGCCTTCAATAAATATACATTTTCACTTCCTTTTCCATGTGTCTTGTCCAGGTCTTTTTCAGGACCCCATGTACCTGGAAAGAAGCCCCACAAGACTCTCCAGTCAGTAACAGAATAAGTATGATGTGCAGTAAGGCATTTTCAATAGATACTGAAGGCAGGACTCTTAGAGGTGTTTGGAAGATATTGGCAAAGTTTGGCATTTCAGGAATAAGTAAGTCCAGAGGATATCAATTCATAGTCCACCCATGCAGTAAGCTGAGAATAACTTGCAAAGTTTGGAAAGGAGTAACAAACTGAGGCTAAAGCATCAGGTGAGTAAGCAACATCAATATTGAACAAGGGAGAGAGATGAAGAAAGTTAAGGCAAGTAACCAAACTTATGGATAATATGAAAGAATACCTACTGATTAAAGAAAGTAATTTTTAAAAGTAGGAGAGTGTATCTGGACTCCATTACTCTGTAATAATGAGTGAGTTTTTCAGGGAGATGGGAGATCAGTAATCTTTTTATAATGACTCAATGAATATTTTTAAATGCTTAGTTGATCTAGAAATATGTAAAATATAAGAAAAAGGGACATGTAGAAGAATGAGCAGTATTTTCTCGAAATAACTGCAGAAACCAACTGCCATCAAAGCCAAAGAAAATTAATTCAAAGGGAGAAAAGATGTAGCTTTCCATAAGGAAGTGAACCTTGGATGGGAGTAACAGAAAGAGTTGAGTGAAAAGTTATCAATGCAAGAGCCAGGCATGGCTCATGCCTATAATCCCAGCACTCAGGAGGCTGAGGCAGGAGAATTGCTGTGAGTTAAGGCCAGCCTGGACTGCATAGTCAGTTTAAGACCAGTTGGAACTACTTAGTGAGACCCTGTCTCAAAAAAATATTTAAAAATATTATATCAATGGAAGAACAAATCTTGGAATACAGAAAATCATAGAACAAAAAGAATTAATTTTTTTAAAAGGTATGATAGAAGAATTCATATTTGATATGTGTCCATTAATGATATGAGAATAAAAGATGAGAGAGATACAAAAATATAAAGCCAATGCAAATCATTATGCACACACACACATATACAAATACAAGCACATGTACACATTTTAGGTATATAAAATATACACCATGTTACATATTTTAGGTATATGTAAGATTAGGCATATAATTTCTTTCTTAAATTATTTTAAAAGGCTTCATTGATTTATTCATTATTTCAAAACTACGTTTTGCACTTTCATTTTCTAGCAAAAAGCATACTGAAGAAATATCTGCTGAACATGAACATAAAAATCCATTTGATAATTTCAAGATTCCAAAACATTGTGTTAAAACAATGAACTATTAAAGTAATAAAAAAAGAAAATTATTTTTCCCCTCTCATCCATATTCTCTTTTGGCTACCTGATTTCACAGTGGGAAATTTTTGACCAGCATGTATGTATTGATAGAAATCTAACTTTTACTGAGTTCTTACACATGGACCTTACTGTTTGGTGACCCCATCAAGATTGGCTTCAAATGTGTTTGTTAACTTTACATTCAATTTCCAATTTCTCCCTCTGTTGGCATGTATGAATACTCTCAAAATGTCTAAATCATGTACAAATACAAATAATTTCCCTACCACCCTGATTACCGGATCTGTGAGCTAAAACTGTTCACCGTTACATCTTCAACTTCTGGAATAATATATTATTTAATAAAAGAGACTATCATTGAGAAAGTTCTATATTGTGATTCACAATTAATGTTTTGACAGTAGCAAATCATTTCCCATCTCTAAATTTTTAAGTTAAACCATATAACATGATAACACGTGAAAGGTGAAAAACAATTTGAAAAGCTTTCTTGAAGATAATAGACATTTTCTTTGCTAGCTCCTATTCCTAAAAATGCTGCAAAGTGATCAGGATAAAATCTGATCCACTGAGTAAATATTTCACAATATTTCTGTTTAACTGAAAAGAAACAAAAACAAAGACATGCTGTAAATGAACGTGACACCAAAAAACATGAATTGTTCATTCTGGTTATTTCTTTCAAACAGCTTAGAGTTCCAGTAAATCTGGTTAAGTTGACTCATAATGATAAACTTTATCTTTTCATTCACTCTGAAAAGACTCTTTATTTCATTTGAACTTGTTTATATGCAGATACTGTCATACAATATTGATGACTGATACTGATGGAATGATATAGGCTGTCAATTGATACGGGGGAAATATTATAACTCCCAACCTGCTAGATGTTCGATACACTGAGTTGGTGCTCCCCAAAACTAAAGAATGAATTCTGAGGAGCACTGGAAGTTAAGGGTGGGAAATGTTCATTGAGAGGGAGAAATTCGGCTCCTGCTTGAGAGACAGTAGGGGTCCCGAGTGAGTTGCCAATGAGTCCACTTCACAGAGGAAATTTCACAGAACAAAGTCACCAGGTAGATATAATGTGAGCTAAAGCTCTGATCAACCAATAGGATTATAAGTATAACCACTCAGGTAATATTGATCCAATGGGGAAAGAGGCACGGAGCAAGTGCACATGGAAAGAACAAAGAACTTGTCAGGAAGGTGATGCGTCCGAGAGTCTTGATCACCCATCGAGGTGACTGGTGCCTATCTAGACTTCACCAGACCAGGTGTTATCACTTGTCTTATCCCTTGGGGAGGCATGTAGGCCTGGTCATTTTGTATTTATATTGAGGTCTGGTCTCTAATATATGCACCAACAGCCACAGTTATATGCTTTCATCTTTTGCACTGACTCTCTCTCCACGTTTGAGCCCTAGTTGACTGCAAATAATATTTCTACATAACTCAGCTGTCTATAATAACACTATAACTACTGTAAATTTTTTTTAAGATACAGTATTTAATCTTGTGAGGGAGGGCAAGGAAGGAAGGAGAGAGAGGAAGGGAGGCAGGAGACAGAACAGAGACAGACAGAGAGACAGAAAGAGAAAATGTACCATAACAAATGGCAGCTGTTTGCCCTGAAGCATACACTAGGTAGGTAAATAGCTCAGAAGTAGTACAATATAACAAAAGAGAATTTCTGTTTTCTTTCTATTTTCATCCATTCCATTCAGCTTTCTTTTGTAACATGTGCTGCAAAATGCAAGTTTAAAAGTTAGATTTTTGTTTGCCTTTAGAGACATGTAGCTTCTCCAAACTTCCTCAGGTTTAGGGGATAAATGGTTAACCCCACCTCTCAGTACCAGGAAGTCAAGTCCAATTTCATTCCCTTAAGCAAGAGATAGAGGAGTCAGGGTCACAAAGGCATGGAATAAGGCAGTGCAAGCCTATTGCTTTATTGTAATCCTCCCTGACTGTTCCTTGTTATAAAAGACCTTAACACACCTATGTGTGATGAGATAGTGATTTGAGGCAAATGAGCCCTCCATCTCCTCAGAGCTGGCTTGGAATAAACCTTTTTCTCTTTTTACCAAAATAAATGATTTTTTTTTTCTTTTTACCAAAATAAATGCCCTCCTTTTATTTGGTCAATGGGGAACAAATAAACCTGAAGTTATGAATCTAAGTGGTCAGTCACACTTTCACCGAAAAACTTCATGAAGAGACACTTCTTCCCTAAACGTCTGAATAATACATAAATGCTCCAAGTCAACACCATCATAAGAGCTTTGCGAGTTTTTAGCTCTTAAGAGAAGTTTCACATCTTGAAAGACCTCACTGCTATTTGAATCAACATTCATGCTGCACTGAGAGAAATTTCCTGAGATCATGCCCTCCTCAGTGAGCAGTTTCCACCCAGTCCGTTAGCAAATACATCATTCTTTTGTTAACTACAGATAAATTCTTGGTCTTCCTCTTTACTTGTCTTCTCACCCTTTTATTGTATCTGGAGGGTTTGGTTTGTTTTTCCTGACAGCATTTGAGATTTCTAAGCCACTGCACTGGTGCCAGCCCACACTGTGCACAGTGAGCAAAGAAGAAACAATCTGCCTGTTGTTCTAACACTTTGCAAATAGTGACTGGTTTCTGCAGCTCGATTTTTGCCCCTGGACATCCGACAGTGCAATAATCAATCCACCAAATAAAAGACAGACTTCCTCTTCATCTTCCCTGAGTGCAAATGTGGCAATTTGCGATCGACATTTGCAATTTGAAGAAAAACTTCCTTGTTTTAATCATGCACTGAGATTCTTTTACATCATGAGAAATCCAGTATCTTCCTCAAAATTGTCCCTTAAATTCCAATAAATTTCTCCTTGGAATTTGGGTGAACTCTAACAGCAAAACTCAAGGACTGCCCTTTCTGCCTTCTTTCTCCCTACTTTATTTTCTACCAACCATCGCAAATGACAGTACTCTAGATGAAATTAGCCTACATTGCAAACTTTCAGAGGGAAAGGGCAATTTCTGTCAGTGGTTGGGTGCAATTTAAAAACTTCATACGTACTTATGAAGCTTTTCTTTTCACATTACCTGAGTTTAATAAGTGCTCAATAAAATAGTCTCTCTGATACAAACTCCTGATGTTTTTCCTAACACCAACAGGTTTTCTTCTTATCCTCAGTATTTGGTATTCAAATTTATCATCCAGTGGTCTTACTTAAAATTCAGATTCCTTTCCAAACCCACAGGGTTCTGTTTCTATAAGTATGCAAGTAGATACTCTTATTCTGTATTTGGACAGATGAGTTGGATAGAGATGGCTCTGCACTTGGATTTGAGAAAAGTTCTGGACGCTTTTCCCTGGCTAATAGTTTACTAGCAGACCAAGAGCTCTATCTGATGACGTCTACTGGGGATTCTGGAACAGTCTCCAGCTTCTATCTCTGAACTTGTGTCCCCAAAATGACACAAAACAACACTCTGAAAATCACACTGTAACTCCATATTTTGTGTGTGTGTGTGTGTGTGTGTGTGTGTGGTACTGGGGATGGAATTCAGGGCCTTGTGCGTGCTAGGCAATCACACTACCATTGAGCTACACCCCCAGCTCCTATACCCTGAATTTTCTTTGTTCTTATTGGCCTGATGAGAAAATTTCATTCAGTCCACCCAGCTCGAATAGTGAGAGACCACGCACAAGTCTCGATTTTAGATAAAATAAAGTTCATAGCAGAATAGGAAAGACAGCCCAGAGAAAGACAGGTTGCTCTCAGGAACATGAAACAACTAGTCTTCTTTTTCTCTGTTCTCTTAATTTTCCCACACTTTCCACTTTTAGGGTACTCCCAACTCTACTCTTGCATATATGTGAATGAAGAAAAATGTTTCTTTGTTCCCAGAGTGGAAAATTAGCTCTGCTCCCCTTGAACCATTCCCCATCACTCTATCTGACTATCCACTACTTTAAAAAAAGAACACAGTGATGATGGTACAAACTGCTCAAAGTGACTGAGTTGTTTATTTTTATTGTAGTATACTTCATATTTTACTTTTAAGATTTTAAAACTTGATTCAATCAGTACTGAATTATTATAGTAAACAGAAATTCTTAACCTGGATTAATGAATACGTTCCAAAAACACTGAAATGTTGTTTGCAAAATTTTAAGTACACAGAAATTTCTCTGATGAGAGAATCTCAGTGGGGTTCACTGACAAGATTTTTCCAAAGGGTATAAAAATTTGCCTACTTGAATTGGATATGTGGAAATAAATTTTCTGCTGCCAACTTTAACTGATGATAAAAAAATAAAAAAATCATACCAAAAAAAGAAAAAAGTCACCTATAAAATCTCTGACATTTTTGAGCTTTACGTAGAGAAAAAAGTACAATACTTACTCTTGTATGTGATTTCCAGCTGCAGTTCTCTTTAGATCTCCGCTGACTTCTCTAATCCAAATGTTATCACTGGTTGATCTAATCCTCCAGCTTCTTCTGTCTTTGCTTCTCAACTCTGTCTGTTACCCTGCCAACGTTCCTTTACAAGCAGACAACCATTCTGCTTTGTAAAGACTATGAATTACTTGATGGGAGTCAGAAACCTTGCTAACACTCTGAAGTGAAAAGTGTTTGGGAAAAATTTTACACAATGACTACTGAACATGATCTTTTAAATGCAAATACTAACAGACTCTCAGGCAAGGTAGCTTCTAGGTATTATCTAAAAACCAGTCTGACTTTTCTATGCATTGATTCATACTGTCATTGACAGAAATTAGCAAAACAAGGGAAGATGGTCTGTCAAATCTTAAAGATGTTAAAAAAGCTTCAAGAACTTTAATAGTTGAAAAGTAATAATAATTATCCTGATAGAGGACCTCCAATTGACATAAGGGAAATATTGTAACTCCCAATCTGCTAGATGTCTGATACACCCGAGTTTGTGCTTCCCAAAATTGAAGAATGAATTCTAATGAACAGCAGAGGTTAAGAGTAGGAAATTTTATTTGGGGAAAGACAGCTCCTAAAAGACAGGAGTGGGCCTGAGTGAGTTGCAGTGAGTCCACTTCTGGAAGGAAGTTTTATAAAACAAAATCATGAGATGTGTACAAAATCATGAAGTGGGTACAAGGTGGGACAAAAGTATGATCTACCAATACGATTACAAGTATTGCCACTTAGGTAATGCTGATGCAGGAAGCCAGCACGTGTGCACAGAAAGAACAAGGACTCTTTTTAGAAGAGATGAGTCAGGAGGCCCTGGTCACCCACCTGGGTGACTCATGTTAATCTAGACTTTTTTGGACCAGCTGATACCAATTATGGTATATAGCTTATCGCTTGAGAAGACATGTAGGCCTGGTAATTCTATCTCTATCTTGAGACCTGGCCTTCAATGGATGTTCCTCCAACCACAGTTGTAATGTGTTCTCATCCTTTGAAATGATTCCTTTGAGGGCCTAACCCTGTCTGACTGCCTAACTTAACTGTCTATAATAACCCTACGTAATGAAATTGACTGTGGTATTGATATATATGTCATAAATTTGACAATTTAAGGCCATGATAGGTAAGCTTAAATCAATTAAGCTCATGAAATCAACTTTTCTTAGTAGTTGAAAGGAAAGTTCAATATTTAAAGGAAACAGTGTACCAACAATTTTTTTTAACAGGGAATTCAATCATATTGTTACCATGAGTAATGGGGTGCCTGGACGGATTTCCAGCTTCTTGTTCACAGTGAACAAAGAATTGGCATTGGCACATAATAGCAAGAAAAAAGCAGTGAAATGTGATGAGGTTTAAAGGGCAAAAGTATGTACAGAGTGAGCGGGGTCCAAGAGGCAAAATGAAAATGGGATAAGGACAGAATATGTCAGGCTTAGGAATTTGAAATGTGCTGGACCTAGGGCACCTCCCACTGGGTCTTTCAGAGCATGATTGACAATGTGATTGACAGGTGCCCAGTCATGTCAGCATGTCAGCTATATGCCCTTTCCCGTTATTTGCTGAGTTAAAAGTGGATGTATGAGATGCAGTCCATATACATGAACCTTTAATGAGCTCCAAAGGAAGAATGGTCATTGTAGTCCATGTTGCCAGGCCTGCTACATATGGACCCTGGTTGGAATTTTGGAATTCCCAGGGTCTATTCTTATTCTTATATCTGCCTCAAGGTAATAGGCCTTAGGACAAAGGTCAGGGAGGTTGGCCCTGGTACATTTCACAGGTTCTGATGTGGAAAGGAGTGGTCCCCTAGCTCCTAATTGTACTATGTTAATATCTCAAAAGATATCAACATAGATTAAAAAGATTTAAGAGCTCAAAAAAAATTAAGGTCTGCTTTTTTAAGGTAGTGATTCTACTCTGTAGCAAACACAATAAATTCCAAAAACTGGTTCAAAAAGAGACAAAATTGTGACTAAAGGAATTTCTTCTCAGATTTTCTCAGATTGAGACTGTTAAATAAACTATAAGGAAATCATAAAGGAATTTATCAAAATACCAAATTACTTAGAAACTGATTTAGAAGTAAAATACAAAATGGAGTTCAACCAGGTGCTTCTTCCAAAGATAGGCAAATATTTTTCATAATCAGTTTAAGTCTATTTTCTACAGTGAAACTAGCACCTGCTATGACTGATAGAGTTTGGTTTGTGTAGTTTGCTGCTGTGCCAGAGGCTTGGTCCTCAATCTAGTAATGGGACATGGTGAATTTTTAAGAGGTAAAGCCTAGTAGACAGTACTTGAGTCATTGGGGCTGTGCCCTTAAAAGAGAACATATATCGCATTGCTCTGTCTGGCTTCTAGTATTTGAGATGTGATCTTTGACTCCCGTATAACCACCGGTTGAGAGACGATTCTGCCATGAACTCCTCACCATAACAAACTGATGTCAGTATCATACCTTCGCACCTCCAAAACTGTGAACTTTTTTCTTTATAAAGTTAGCCAGCCTCAAAATTTTGTTACAGATGTAAAAAGTCACTAATACAGCTCTTTATAAGGTAATACATACATTTGTGTTGTTTTTAATATCCATTGAACTTAAAAATGAGAAAAATGAAGTGAGTACTAGTTTAAATAAAAGCTGGATGAAAACAGCTTCTTGGAAACTGAATTCAAGAAACTTAATTGGAGAGGACCTTAACTTTCTCATATAAAAGACAAAATGGAGAGAGATTCACTATTGAGAATAAGGAACAACTATCTGGTAACCCAGATAGTTCAGGCCCTTTTAACATGAGTAAATCACATTATAATATTTTAGCATGGTATAAATTAAGTTTCTACAAAATACATGAGAAACTCCAATGCAGAGTTAGAAATAACCTCTCAGAGACCAAGTCTGATGCCTATTAGAATCAACACGGCAATTTAGTTTTCCTAAGGAATACCTAAGAGTGACATTAGTTTTCCGTAGGGAATATCTAAGATTGACACACTAAATGCAAATTAAAAACAAACTAACAAAAAGTATTGCATGAGCTAGCAAGAAAAGAAAGGAAATAAATAGTCAGAGACCAGGATTTTCAGCAAAGAACAAACACATAAATATACAAAGCACTAAAACTTGCATGCCTAACAGTTTTGTTTTAAAAGAACAAAGACCTGACTTAGTAGAGCATTAAAAAAGTCTGTGATTTTGGCACATAGGGAGGTCAGAACAGAGATTCTCAAATAACGCTGAACACCAAAAAGGCTTTCCTCCTTGGTGGAAATGAAGGAGCATTACACGCTCATCACACTCCTTCCTCATCCTAGGTGCAGAGATGACTTCATTACTGTGCCTGCTTTGAGTTGGTTTGGAATTGTAGCACACTACTCTGGCTGGTAGTCTGTGGGTGAAAGCGCTGTGCTTCATTTCCAGATGTGGCCCATTGGAGGTAATGCGTTCCAGACAGCGCAGTGAGAAAGTGTAGGACGGCCCACTCGACCTCAGACTTGGCATAAAGAAGATAAACCTTCATTGTCCTAAGCCACTAAAAATCTATGGAGTTTATTCGTAACTGAATTTGTCTATCTTGATTATGACAATAAATTAATGAGAAAAAGCAAATCATCCCACAAAAAAATAATAACAGGATTACTTATGGACCTGATTCTGGAATCCGTGCTTATAGGTACAATGAAGGGAAAAAAAATTGTCCACCTCCCAAAACACGATTTCAAATTGCTAAAGAGTACACTCTAGGCACCTTGCATCATCAGATTCAAACTCTCTGTCAGGAGGAAAACATTAATGTAGCATAAAATATTTTAAAAGATAAAATTCCAAGGATTATGGTATCTCAAACAAAAATTACAAGTCATAGAAGCAAACCACTGTGAGATATCAAAAGCAACAAAATGCATATGCAAAAGTGCAAAAGTGTAAATATTGGAACTGATACAAAAAGAATATGAAATTAGCATGTTTAAAATGATTTATTAAGCTGGGTGTGGTGGTGCTCCTATAATCCCAGCACTTGGGAGGCTGAGGCAGGAGAATCCTTTAAAAGTTCGAGACCAACCCAGACTACAAAGTGAGCCCAATGCCAGCCTGAACTGCTTAGTTATAACCTGCCTCAAAAAAACAAACAAAATAAATAAATACACAAAATAAAATGATTTATTAATAAAACTAAATGAAAATCACAAACACAAAAGAAAGTTTCTAAATTTACATGGTGATTTGGAAAGAAACATAACTTCTGCAAATAAAAAATATCATAACTGAAATTTAAAATTCCTGATTAGAAACTAATTAGTTCTCAAGATAGAATAAATGAACAGAAAGACACGAAAACCTTATTTTGTGTGATGGAGGGAAAGTAAATATGGGGTACACACGAAAGGATTGAGAAATGCATACAATAGCCAAGGGTTTTTAAATCACTGCTTATAAAAGTTGACATTCATGATAAGAAGTAGAACTCCAGAAATTCTATGACTAGAAATCTATAACACAAATTTATGATTATCCAAATAGATTTAAGAGTAGAATAAGTAAACCAAAAAGCAGTGAGTTTAGCAGTAGGAAAAAAAAAAAAAACTATCCCAAATGAAGTTTGGGGGAAAATAAAATCATAGTACAGACAGGAAAATAAAATATTTAGTGTATAATGAAACAATGTAATAAATGCTTAATTGAACATCCAAGAAGAATTAAAGAAAAGTTAGTAGAAGGAATATTCAGAATTACAGACATTTTTTTTTAGAACTGATGAAAAACTCCAATTCTGGATTCAGGAAGCTGAATGTATACTAAGCACAATTTAAAAAACAAAGTCACATAAATATAACATCAGGCTCACCCCGGGAACTGAAGAACATCAAACACAGAAAGGAAGATACTAAAAACCCAACATAAAGGGCAAACAGTTACAGAGAACCGACATTTAGACTGACATTATATTTCTCAACAACAGAAAAATTCTGAGAAAGAATTGGATTAAATCTTCAAAGTGCAAAGAGAAAATCACTTTCAGTATATATTCAATTAGAACATATTTTAAGAATTGGGTAAATTAAAGACATTTTATGCAAACATTTACTAAGATTATGACCAACAAATGCTCATTTAAGAAACTTCTAACAAACATACTTTGAGAAGAACATTGATCCGAAAAGAAAAGCTATGATGTAAAAACATGCTCTGAGCAAAGAAAATGGTAACCATATGAATAACTCATTGAAAGATTGACTTTATCAAGCAATAATAATATTACATATAATTGATGGAAGTAAAAAAATTATGACAAAAGGGTTCCATTTTAGGACCGAGTAAGTCAGGACAGAGCACTCTGACTGCCAAACAAGACAAAGCCAGATAAATTACAAATGCCATATTTTTAAAGGATCAGGTAACTTTAGAAACAACAAACCAAATTCCAGGAGAAAGAAAAACTCATGTGAGCAAGAATTTTTCATCTTTCTTTCTCCTGGGAGAATTTTCTGATACTTGGATGCTTGCTGCTAATCTGGCTTGACGACTCAGGGAGCCTCAGCCAGGGACAAGCAAAAACTTGCAAAGTTTTGGTGACTTTGCAGGACTAGTGTGACAGACTGGAAAGCTGAAGGACTGTAAACCCACAGCTGCCCTTCCCTGAAAAACATTTGCTAAGGAGGCTCCTATTAAGGAGCCTGGGCTACTAAGCCAAAGCTTCTGAAGAACAAAGTGAAATCTCCATAGTCTGCTTGAGGTGACCTCACTCAAAAACAGTGCTAGTCTTAACTCTGAGGAAGTGACGCAGGGTAAAAGATGAGAAAGCTGGGCTGAGATCTCAGATGCACATAGCTGGGTTTTCTGCAGTCTTCCAAATGGGAGGAGCCAGAGCTATGGGACTCAGAATCAAACACTATCAAGCAGGAAGAGCAGCACAGCCAGTGGGAGGACGCCAAAGCAAAAACCCAGCTTCAACTCATCTATGCCTGACGGAATTGAGATGCTCCTGACCTTTCTTTGCCATGTTCAATGTACATCAATAAATTATGCAAATGTAGAGACAAGAAAAGACCAACAATCTCAGAAGAAAAGGAGTAGAGAAATATTTGAGTTAGCAAGGGACTTGCAAAACCTATAGTTAATATGCTAAAAAGAAAAAAAAAAGTGACAAGAGAGACAAAATACACCAAAGAGTAGAAAATTCGAGAAATTAAATCAATAAATAAGGACCAAATTAACATTTTGTTGTAAATGCAAAAAAAAAATCTGAAAATAAGAAATTAATAGATGGATTGAAGAGCAGATGGAACACAGCTGAAAACAGGATTAGTTAACTGCAGAAGAGGTTTTAAAAAGCAAAGAAAAAAGAAATGAGAAGCACATACGTAGAAGAATGTAAATGCCTGTGGGACATTGTCTTGCTCTCATATCCCAGAGGAAAAAAGTCTAAATTCTTGAGATTTAGAGAATTATCAGAAACAGCATTGTTGGTGGAATACAACTGAGCAGTGGGAGAAGCTGAACTCAGAGGCAGCTGCAAGAAAGTCCTCAGTCCAGGAGAAGATCTAAAAGTGGCCTAGCCCCTCAGAGGTATCTGACACTGAGGTAAGGAGTTGGGCATTTCTACCTCACATGATCTTCCACAACACAGTTGCCTCTGAAAAGAAGCATGAAGTTGGGCAAAGCATTTCTCTTTAGGAGAGCATTCTGACAAAGAATTCAGCTGAAAGTTGTCAGCATGTCTGCAGCTAGGCATGTTAAGAATAAGTGGGACATCTGGGTGATTCACCACAGCCTCCACTACAATCGATACTTGTATGCTTAGAGTCACTTTTTAAATAAGTTCTTCCATCTGGGACCAATTCCTTCAGGATTCTGCTCTATCGCTTTTCCTGTGGAAATGTACATGAACAAACTTAATGGATATATTATGTCACACACAATTGATCTTAGTTCTTGGAGCTATGACTGCTATTTGTCTCTCTCTCTCTCTCTCTCTCTCTCTCTCTCTCTCTCTCTCTCTCTCTCTGCTGTCCACCATTTCAGATTCACCTCTTGGTTCACACTCCTAATCATACTGGGGGGGGGGAGTTTATATGGTACAGCTACCCAAGTACACATCACTATTACCTTCTGTGTTTATGGAAGTGTCCCTTAAAACCTTCCTATCAAGGTTGAGCAAAGAAATCAGGGGACACATATCTAAACTACGTGGGTGCCAAACACAATCTTCCCAGCCCTCACTGTGTAGCGGTAGCTCCACTTTCTCCCGAGGATTGGGGTCAATTTCCCTGACTGTAGGATGACTCCTTTACTTGCCCACTGGTCTTTTGAATAAGAAATCCAAAGTAATCAGGCAGAAGCCTTGATTGCCTCTTGGAAACATTCTTTGGGAATAAGGATCTCTAGCATTAAAGCTGTAGATAGGAGATAAAACCTTCAAGTGAGTCAACGAGCATGTTGGTAAATGGAATCAGCCCTGTACTGTTGATCCGGTTCTTTGTAGTCCACACCAGGCTCGGAGCACCTTTTAATGTCTGTTAATGAGAGTGCTATACCCAGGAGGATTGTGCCTTGTCCTTGATGTGCAGCCTCCAAGTTGGCACCTCTGGCACCTCTGCTGCACCTTTAAAAACTCATTCCATTGCTCTATTAGGCCAGCAGTTTGCAGGGGGTGCAGATATATGAAAGAATCAGTGGACCCCAAGTCATATGCTCATTGTTACTACTACTTTGTATTCAAGAGCTCTTGGAACTAAGAATATTATTCTCCATATACTGTCCATGGATAAAACAATTGCAGACCCATACAGTGTGGGGCTCGTTAAAGCTTTATAGACTGGTGTGAGAAATATATATCAGGAATATGTAAACTTCTGTAAAGATAAATCACTGATTTCTCAGATGTGCTCAATTTCCTACCACATAACTACTATGTTTGGTATACTTAGTGGATTGGGAGTACAACACGGGTTTCTTTCTGGCAGATTAAAAGGGAAACAGTGACACTGGTGAAGGGGAGACTCTGTAGACTCCATCCCCGTCACTGCTGCTGTTCCAAGCATGAGCTCATTGTGCCAATAGAAGAGTGGTGGATGATAGCAGTGGGCTGACATCTTCTGACCCAGTCATTCTGTATTTCTGTTATTACCGCTCAGTGGAGAATACAGCCTTTACTCTATGTTCTGTGACACATAGCAGAATCCTTTAAGACTCACTTTTTTCTGATGAGCACAATATTGAGCTCTCTCAGTCCAGAGTACTGCAGAGACACTGCAGGACGAACAGGTTTCCTGGACCAAGGGGTCAGCTGCGTGAGCATGAGGACACCTCACTTACCATCCTCAGACGTCTTCGCTGCATTGCTTCAGTTCTCATACTTTCTGCCAATAGTCAGTGCACAAAGAACTTTATCTTCTCATCCTGCACCAGTTTTCTATTTTTCTAACTGGACCCATGGAACAGAATTTGGTATGTAACTTAGGAAATCATCAGACCAACAGATGATGAGTCCTTGTAAAAATTCAGAAGTGCAACACCTTATGAAGCTTCAGAGGGTCCAGTGATAAAGACAGCATTGGAATGCCCTGTACAAACGAATGTTATGACACTGGTTCCACCTAGCATTGAAGAAGAGTCATAATTATTCATAGGCATCTTTGGACTTTGAAGGTAAAATTCATATTTGAGTGTTCTGCTCTTACCCATTAAATAACTATACACCTTAGAGTTGTGGGCTTAAAGCAATCAAAGACTCTGCAGCAGGTCTGATGACAGTGAAATTTGTTCTGCCAGTTGAATTTTATGACTCAGCAAGTCCAGTAATACTTAAACTGTCTAGGGCAAGCAGGGCACTGAACAGAATCTTTGCTAGGCCAAATAGGAGAACCACAATGCAAACCTACAAGCAACAAAAGCAAAACCATATCCTTTTCTGCAGGTAACTCTCACTGAGAAACAGCCCCTGTGGGCTCCTGTGGCCTGGGAAAGACCGAATAGCTGATCATTGTGCAGCAAGACATATTAAAATGTGAAATAAACTATTTTTAAATAGTCCACAAAGTCATAGTTAGAAGATATAGAGCAACAACTTCCAGCCAAATTAAAATGCTATCAAAGGTACGAGACTACAGCAGATCCTCAGAGGACAAGCGAGTTGCAAGAACAGTGGGTGTAGGTGCCTATAGCACCGTATCCTGCTGCATTCACTCCTCACATTCAGTCCAGACTAGGAGATTTACAAAGATTTCTTTATGATCAACTTATTATGAGAAAATATTTGAGCTTGGCTTACAGAAGGTTGCACAAGCTATTTTAGTAAAATGGTATGTTCTTTCAACAGAATGCTAACCAATAAAGAAAGCAGATGGGGAATAAATAGTTATTATCATGCATCAAGTAGGTTAATATGCAAAACACAATTCAATGAAATATTATACTGCTGGAGAACACATTTAGTGTAATTCCATTTAATAGAGGTCAAAGATTTTAGACAATTAAAATATTTAGAGATACATAATAGGAAAGCAATAAATGTCAAATACAAAATGGAGGATACGGATTCCTTATGTATTTGAGGTGGGGAGAGAAGTGGCTGGTAAGTCAGTGAAAGAAACATAGACTGTTTTAAAAGAACTGGTGATATTATCTATCCTAACTTTGTGAAGATGCTATCAGCATTCACTACATCATCAGTTTTCACTAGTTAACTCTCTATCCAGATTGTACAATAGACTCTAAAAGAAGCTTAAGAAACAAACAAAATTTTTTTCTAAAAGGATGCTGAGGTGTTTGCATATCATTATTGTTTCTAGTGCATAACTCGGTTTGAGGAATATTACTTGTAGTCTTAAGATACTCTTCTGTATGCATTTTATATTTCAAAACAATTTTAAACCCAAAGAAATAGGCAATAAATTTCTATTTCAACTTTCTACCCAAGCTTTCTCTGATGTATTAACCCATTTGGCTGCAGAGTTTCATGCTGGTCAGGTCCTATGTTGGTTTATTGGTCTTTAGAGACAGGACATATTAAATGTACTCATGAGGTAATGACTATTCCTAGCCCATCTCAGCCAACTCAGTTTGCTTTTTCTCTTTAATCACTGCCTGATCAGCAGCTGAATTTTGCCTTGGCCTAGTAAACTTCCTGCATCAGAAATATAAGCATTTTTATTTCTCTCTCTGTTTTACTTTTCCCTACCTCTAATTCTTTAGGTGTTATCACAATGGCCTTTTTCTTTCCTTCCTGATAACCCCGTGTAGTACCTTTCTTCTTATCACATTTTCCTTTGAGGAGACATCTGAACACAGACTTGTGTCTTTCTTCAAATTACGATTTTTTTTTTTTTTTTTTTTTTGGTACCAGGGATGGAACTCACAACCTCATGCCTGCCAGGCAGGAGCTTAAGCCACCAAGCTAAATCCCCGGCCCTACAATGACTATTCCAGAAAGAAAAGAAGGCTTAAAATCCACTAAGGGCCTCTTCTTTTCGATTGATAAAAGAAAAATATATTTCCATGTCATGAAAACATTAACTCTGACAGTTTTATCACAGGCTTTTCAATAACTCCTGAGTTCCTAAAAAGTATACAGAAATGGAGATGATAGCCAAATATTTAAATGTCTTTTCTTTGATGTACTATTATAACAGCCGTAAGAAACAATATATTTTAAATATTCCTGAAGCCAAAGCAAAAATATTAAATGTGTAGAAGTGAAAGTATGATCATCTGGAATGAACCAAATCCAATAAAATCAATAACAGCTTTATTTTTGATCACATAAATAAAGCATGAAAATTTAAGCAGATAACACATTGGAGAAATTGAAGACCTAAAACATTTCAGATCCCCATTACTGAATGTGAGATGCTTAAATGTTAATTGTATGCTGAGAATAATTACAAATTTTCACCAGCACTTTAGAGAATTCCTCTGGGACATAACAAAGGTTGTTGTTCTATAAGATTTTGCAAATGAAGTATTTTTCTAATGCCTTTGAAAAGTCATTTTGTCATCATAAGTATTTTATACCAATAGAAAATAGAACAATTTCTGAAACCTCTAATTTTTCAGATGCCAACATATTTCTATACTTTAAATATCTTGAAAAGAAGAAAATGTACAAGGTTCATTCAAATGTTTATGGCATTTTCCAGAATTCTTTCTCAAAATATTTATTTTTAGTAGAAAACAGTTAACAGATCATAATTTCCAAACATAATAGCATACAATGACATTTTTTTCTTTAAAAGTATGTTTAAGAATCTTTTGCCAAGGCACTAACATTATTATGTAAAAGCAGTTAACCTTAGCAATAAGACTGATTTATTTAATAATGTTTTGAAAGATTCCTAGCTTCCTGACAGGAAACTTGGATAGGTCAAAATACTCTTTTCAGGAAAGAACCTAAGATTAGGCAATTAACCTTTTTATCCACTTAACAGTTCAAATCCTCTCATTTCAAAGTTATGCATGCAGCAGGAAGAAAATTGTTCGAGTATAAGAGAGTATTTGTGAAGAAGTATACTGTGTGTGTGTGTGTGTGTGTGTGTGCATATCCAAGGGTATGTGTGTATGTACGTACAGGGGAATTTAATATTTAAATATAAAAAAGCTACTTGATATGTTAAAATAGTCTGTATTTTTTCAGTGAAGATCAAATTTGAAGTCATTTTTATATATCAGTAGTTCAGGGTGGTGATAGTTTACTGTATCCTGGGTTTTCTTTTAAAGCAAATATACATTACAGTTGGATGAACAAAATCACTTACTTAATTACATTATACAATCCAGTTAAGATACATGTGCAAAATGACCTAAGGGAGAATTAAAGCACAGTGTACTCTGGAAGTAGGTGTGAGTAGACGGATACATCAGATAATGTCAACAGAGAAGTACAAGGATCTTTATACTTTTTTCCAATGAGAGTATTTGTTTTAGTTTAGGTAGTTCTCAAACAAGAATTTATAAAACTAAAAGGATTTTAAAATGTTGTATCCTTAGCATGGAAGAGAGTCTAAAATTA
>RJWM01012059.1:0-22741 GCA_004363535.1 Dasyprocta punctata
AGTTGGCCTTGATGCCTTTAACCCTTTCTTATTCTTTTCACTGATTGGCACCAAGCCTCTCCCAGCCTAAAGTTAATCTTAAATAATTTTACCCCTTAAAAAAATCTTAAAATTTTGAGAAACATACAAAGAACCCTTCTTTCACCGAGTTGCATGAGGATATCAACTCCCAATAAAACTCATATCTAACTCAAGATCCACATTTAAGCTAGTTCTATCCGTGATGATATAATAGCAACCAAATTTTAACTCTCACCTTAAACATTTAGGAAAAAACTATGTAAAAGAATGATTTTCAGGGCCGAGGATATAGCTCAATGGCATAAGCACCGGCCTGATAAGTGCAAGGTCATGAGTTCAATTCCCAGTACCAAAAAAAAAAAAAAAGCTTTTAGACATTGGGCAATAGGTAGCCTAGATTTGTGACTCATAAGGGAAGAAAAACAAATGAAATGATCACAAAACTTTCCCCAGTTTACTACCTGAAGGTAGTACCAGACTTGAGTTAGTTGAGAAAGCAGCAGAGGGCAACTAGAGTTTGCAAAGTGGAGTGCCAGAGAGAAGTGAGCCACACAGAAAGCGGAGTGTGTATATAGTTACTTATTCCTACATAATAATCTTTGCTGTTTCAAACAACAAACACTTATCATCTCACACAGTTTGTGAAGGTCAGTAATACAAGAATGGCTAACCTGGGGATTTCTGGCTCAGGGTCTGTTTTAGTTATTTGTCTCATTGCTGAGATACCGTATCTGACACACAATTTAAAGGAGGAAAAGTTTATTTGGCTCACAGTTTGTAGAAATTTCAGTCTGTGGCTGGATGACTGCAAGGCAGGGTGGTGTGGCAGAAAGGGCCTCACAGAGGAGAAATAGTTCATGGCAGGCAGAAGGCAGCAAAGCAGATCACAAAACAGAGACCCTTTTCTGTCCCTTACATCTTATTCAGACTACACGCCCTCAGGGCATGTAACACACCCAGAGCGGGGCACCCATGATCCTACACAGAACAATTCCAAGCCAATCAGTAAACTAATTTAGCAATAACACACCCTTAATCCCAGCATCACACACTCTACATGTAGTCACCTCTAAAAAAGCCCCACCTGTGATAGCACGAGGCTTTTGGGCACATCCAGATGTAAGCCATGACAAGTTCTCTAACAAAGCATGGTCAAACTGTTGGCCAGTTTTACAGTTTCAGGCAATTTGACTGGTGATAGAAGTTTTCAAACTCACATGGCTTTTGGCTGGAAGCTCAGCAACTTGCTGCAAGACACTCTCTGTAAGCCTGCTCACTAACGTGTGTCCCTCTTGAGCAAATCATCTGAGAGAGAAGCCAGTCTTTCCGTAATTTCACAAGGGGCGTGCCATCACTTCCACCATATTCTCTTCCTTCAAAGGAACCCACTAGGTCCAGCTTACATTTAGAGACATGTTAAAGAATTTGTAAGCCCTGTGTGGTGGCACAGGCCTGTAATCCTAGCACTTGGGAGGCTGAGGCAGGAGGATCATGGCAAGTTTGAGACCAGCCTGGGCTGCAAAGTGAGCCCAAGACTAGTCTGAACTGCATAGCGAGACCCTATCTCATCAAGACCAAAAAAAGAAAAAAAGGATTTGTGGATATATTTTTTAAATCATCATTGTTTACCCTCAGTCATAAATTATATTCCTTCCATATACAAATTATACTCATCTTGTCCCAAGGCCCTCAAAACTTTCATCCTATTAAAATAATAGTTCAAGCCAGGCATGGTGACGCACACCTTTAATCCCAGCACTCGGGAGGCTGAGGTAGGAGGAGCATTGTGAGTTTAAGGTTGGCTTGGGCTACAACACCAGCTCAAGGCCTGCCTGAGCTACACAATGCGACCCTGCCTCAAAAAAACCAGGGCTGGGAGTTTGGCTCAGTGACTTAAGTGCCTACCTGTCTGGCGTGAGGTTGTGAGTTCAATCCCTGGTGCCGCAAAAAAAATAAATAAATAAAATAAAATAAAATAATAGTTTAAATCTAAAATAATAGTTCAGAATCCATCTAAATTGCTTCTAGGTTTGCATGAATGTTCTCCTTAGATTTCATTAAGTAGAACTTGAGTTCAGAGCCTTTTCTTTTGTAGATCTGAGAAACTTAAGGAGCAATGTATTCACCTCCTCCACATCCAACAAACTGTGAAGGGTTTTTTTTTTTTTAGTTACTAAGTATCTTTTAAAGAGCAAAATTTTAATTTTACTAAAGTCCAGCTTGTTAATTTATTCTTTGTAGCTTATCTTCTTGATTTTATATTTAAGAAATTACTGCCCAAACAAGATAAAATCTTTTTCTTCTACATTCTCCTCTAGAAAGTATAAAGATAGTACTCTTACATTTAGCTCTATGATTCATTTTGACTTATTCTTATAAATAGGATAAGGGTCAAGATATATATCTTTATGTATGAACATCCAACAGCACTATTAACTAGGAAAATGCATAAGTCAGCAGTACCCATTAGATAGATAAAAGTAAAAATAATATTTGCAATACCAAATATTTGCTAGGACGTAGAACAGTTGAAATTCTCATGCATTGCTCATGTGAATGAATGCAAAATGGTAGAGCCACTATTGGAAAACAATTTGTTCCTTTTGTGTATGTTTCTGAAGTATACATTTGCTATACAACTCAATAACCCATTTCCTAGGTATTTACCCAAGAATAGTTAATATGTGTATATACAAAAGAATTGTGCCCAAATTTCTGTACTAGTTTTATTCATAAAAGGCAAAACTGGAAGTAATCTCTATGTTCATTAACTGATGAATAAATGAAAAAATTTTGTAGTATATCCTTACAATAGAACATAATTCAGCAACAAAAGGAAACAAACAACTCATTTATACAATAACATAGATGGCTCTCAGAATCGGAATTCTACATGAAAGAAGCTTTCATTTATAGAAAAAGGCAAGACTAAAAACACATAAACCAACAACCACCTGAAAAATAATAATAATAATAATAAAGCAGTAGCAGAAACCTGGACCACAGAAGGCAAAGGGGTATGAGGGAACTATCTTGGATGATAGAAATGTTGTATATCCTGATTGTGGTACTGGCAAGGTGATTACATTTTTCAAATCTCATTCAAACTGTACACTTAACATACTGAAATTTATGATATCTAAGTTCATTTATATCTCAGTAAATCCATATGAAAAATGTGCTACTCCCAGTGCTTCGATATCAGCTATTAGTGTTTGGGATTTGTTTGTTTGTTTGTTTGTTTTACTGGGAATCAGACTCAAGACTTCATGCTTGCCAGTCAGGCTGTGTGTCACTGAGCTAAATCCCTGGCCTGATATCAGCTATTAGTGATCAGCCCTTCCCAAAGTTTCTGCGGGTCAGTAAGGTTGATTATCATCACCCAGGTGCCCAGATTATAAGCCTGGGAAGACATCCTTGACTTGTCTTTTTTATCTCCTACATTCAATGCCATCGAATCTTGATTTTTTTTTTTTTTCCAGCTTCTAAGTCCATTCAGGGTCTCTAGCAGATCTTGGAAAAACATGATGCAGTCTACTCTTACTGAAGCCACTGTGACACCTCACTAGTCTGCCTTCTGCTTCTACTTTCCCTCCAGCCTTTTCTCTATAGCCAGAAGAATCAACTTTTTTTTTCTTTCATTTTATTGAGATAGAGTTTTGCTGTAAAGTTCCGGCTGACCTTGAACTCACTTTGTAGCCCAGGCTGGCCTCAAAGCCACAAGAGTCCTGCTTCTGCCTCCCAAGTGCTGAGATTACAGGGGTGCACCACCACCCCTGGCTCAGAGGACTCATTTAACATGAAAATCATATCACTCGGTTAAAGTCCTTCAGTCACTTTCTAGTGCTCTCAGGGCAAAATTCAACCTCTGTAACGAAACATGAAGACCCTGTGTAAGCCAGGTGCTCTTCTATCGTCAGTCCCACTACGTGCTTCTCTTCCTTTTTTGATGTTTCTAAACTTTGACAGTTACAGTGGTTTTTCCTGGTTCCGGACTATACAAGCAATAGCTCAGATCATGTCAACCCCCACCTGTGCACTAATTGAATGCCTTTTTTCATGTGGCTTTCTTGTTCCCTTCCTGAAATATCATAAGCGCCAGTTCTCACTGCTCTGCGTCAGCCATCCTAGCACCTAGTGTTTCTAGTCGCAGCCTTCACACCTCTAGTGTTTATTTGTAACTTTCAATTCAGTATTCGACCAGCTCAAGCCACTCCAACCACCCTAAAATTCTGTTACCTAGGAAAAAAAATCACTGTGTGATTTGTGCTTTCCAGATTACTGTGAAACAAAAACATATTAACAAATGTCGGGGGCTGGGGATTTAGCTCAGCGGCATAAGTGCCTCCCTGGCAAGCGCGAGGTCGTGAGTTCGATCCCTGGTACCAAAAAAAAAAAAAAAAATCAGCATAATACTATATGACAAATAAAATGAAAACATGAATATATATCCCCCTTTCTCCTTTTCTCCATTACTTTCTAAGGGATGTCTAAGTATCCCTGCTGAAGTATCTGGGCGCAATATGCAATTCTTAAGAAGAAAGCTGATTTTTTAAACCTTTGTAGTGCAAAGAGCTATTTTCTTAGAAGAAAATAACAGGAAGGAAAGAAGAAGGAAAAAGAATGAAAATAGAGTGTGAAAGCTGAGTTTTAAATTTCATTGAACTTTTTGAGAAGACGATGAACAGGTTTAGAAAGATTAACGATTACAGATTATTATGAAGGATTGTACGTTCTTTCAGAATTTTACACATACCAAATTTTAAATTTTATGCTATTTTGGGAGATTCAGGAGCATGTGAAACTTGGGTTTTATTCCTGTGTGTGGCATAAGATTCTTAAGCTGCATATAAAATTCAATAAAGGAATTTATTGTCTCCTTGTAAGTATTTTAAGATTAACTAAATAGTAACAGAGGCTGAGGTTAGAATCTAAAAATGAGAATTCTGTCTTCAAAACAGTAGAGTATGTTATAATAAAGTTTCTCATCTTCATAAACAGCATCAAACATAAACTTTAGGTTTTTTCACATTTCAGTTAGATACTATACACATGAATTTCTTTGCCAGTGAATTTACTTGTCATTTACACAGACGTTTTGGGACTCCAGTTCCAAAATTAAGAACTGTTGTTCGAAAGCCAAGTGCTCCCGGCTTGAAACTGCATTCTTTTAAGGAGCATCCCACTGTGTCAGTGATCCTCACTGAAACGATTGTTATACTGAAGACTAAAAACCGCGGTTCTGGCACAACTCTTAAGGTTCTTCTGGAGTATGTAATTTAGTATCCTTTCTCCCAGTTAGTATGTGTCATTCCAGCACCATTTGTAGTACAAGTAAGTCCCTGATTTATGAGCATTCATTTCACTTGTGAATTTTCACAGGTGTACTCTGTAAGACTCACTTTGTCAGTTAAGGAACAAATCCGACCTACAAACAATTCTCCCAGAAAGAACTTGTTCATAAATCAGGGACTTACTTTATTAGATCTTAGACCCAATGCCCTAGCCTGCTAAATATTCAGTAAATTTTATTGGGTAATTGACAAATGAAACCAAAGTAGTGTCATCCACATCCAGGTCATCATCCTTCCAGATTTGGGAGAATGATTCAGACGAGACTAAGATACACCTTTTGTGCTTACAGCTCTGTGATTTTTTTTTATTGTACATATTGAAAGTGTGTGTGTGTATGTGTGTGTGTGTGTGTGTGTGTGTGTGTGTGTGTGTATGTTACAGGCAGTTGAGTTGGATAGAGATGTTGTGGGCAGTCAAACAGGGCTGAGCCCTCGAATGAGGCAGCGCAGAAGACCACATACCTTGCAACTGTGGGGAGACAGACACCTCTGCTGAGGGCCAGACCTCAAGACAAACGATTAAAGAAATGTGCCCACATACTTCCTAAGGATGAACATCAGGGATTGATATGCTAAATAGGACTCTTATCACCCTGAGGAAGGCAGGAGTTACTAACCCAGTCCCCTACTGGAATAGCCACTGCTCTGTATGCATGCCTATTTGCTATGTGACTCACTTCCCCATTTGTCCCAGATTTAATTAATTTTACCTGAGCAGTTAATCTTAATGGTTAATCATAGTTCTTTCCCACCTCATGCCCACCTTGTGAGTTCCCATGTTTTCCCCACCTTAGACCTGTCTCACTTTGTGGTTTCACTCTATAAAAGTCCCTAGAAAAGACAAGAGTCTTTGGCAACTCACTCGGGACCCCTTCTCTCTCTCTGACTGAAGCTTTCTTTCTCTCAATAAATATATTCTGCTGTTAACCTCTGCTGTTCCTAAAATTCATTCTTTGATTTTAGAGAACAGTAACTCGTACCAGACATCAAGTAGGTTGGGAGTTTCTTTCCCCTAAATGTGTGTGTGTGTGTGTGTGTGTGTGAGAGAGAGAGAGAGAGAGAGAGAGAGAGAGAGAGAGAGAGAGAGGAGAGAGAGAGACAAAGAGAGAGACAGAGAGAGAGACAGAAAGTGAAAAACAGTTTTTAGAATTATTGTAAGACAAAAAGGACTCCATCAGCAAAACACAGTTGAAGGTAATCATTAGCATTAAAATGAAAATACAATGTCAAATCAATGAGATGCTGTGAACTTTAGCTTTGCTGAGGTTTTAGTGACCTCCTTGTCAGTGTTACAGAGATCACAGGGTTGAGAATCCTGGTGAGCTGGGGTGGGGAGGTGAAACATTGATTTCCTCTGAAGTACACAAAAATCCAGGTGTTCATTCTCATTATCCACCACTTTGCAGACTGAGGACATATGCTTAGCTAATAGAACATCCACAGCTGGCAAATCCAGAACAAGTAGTGTACACAAAGAGGCACACTTCAGACTTCCTTTCAACAGGAATGGCCAGTGGCTGTGAGAGTTCATTCAGAATCCTGCGTCAACTGCACCAGCATCTAAACCAGCTGTCCAATGGAAAGGTCATGGCTACAATGACACCTTCCTGTGGTTTCTACTTTTCAGAGTTTGTTTTTTAGCCTTTTTGTCAATTCTCTACACTACATAATGACATCATTTCATTAAATTCTTTTCTATTAAGATAAACCAGAATTCACTTCTGTGGTTACAAATTAAGGATCATAACCTAAACTGTTTTCAGGTAGCAGGCTCCAGTCCAAGAGAACTTAGAAAAATTCAGTGACTTGTGCATAGTTGGTAATGAGCATTCAGTTAATATTGGGACTCTGTCAACCCATGACAAACAACAACAAATATTTTCTTTAAATTATTGTGTATGGTGTCTGGAATGACATGCACTGAAAAGAGAATTTTTCTGTGACAGTACACTTGCCATACAGAAGTTAAGGTTTAGTTGTTTTGTTGTGGGAAATTTCCCAAGCCAAGCCAAACTAAACCAAACCAAAAGGAAGGCTCTTTGCACCGAGGAGATAAGAAGGCAGCATTTAATCTTTACACCAGTGAACTGTTGGAGTCCACACCAATGAGCTGTTGCAGGGATAATTCTTCCCAAGCAAGCGTCCTGAATCAAGGAGTTCAGTCTATATAGAATTAGAAGTGGGAGGTACAAAGCAAGTGACCAAATGTTACATACATTGAATCATATATTGACAGGCAGACTAGTCTTGAAATAATAGAAATACTCCAGGAACCAGGGGAGAGGGCTCTTACAGAATGAGCACAGTTAAGGGCATTACCATAACATAGAAATGTCCAGGAGAGAGGGCCTTTACTGAATGAGCACAAATCAGCCCGGGGTGCCTTAAAGTATAGACAGTTACTCTAACTTAGTACTCATCTGCAGCTGGGCTGTGGACACTGTCAGGGTCAATTGAATTTAGCAGAAACAGCAGAACAGCAGCCTCTCATTAATCATGAAATATCTGTAAGTTTACCATCTCATGAATGTGTTTCTACATTATAACTGCCCCAACAGTTTCTAGCAATCCTACACAAAGCCAAAAACAAGCCTATACTCTAAACTTCTGGCTCAAGACATGTACTGAAAGTCAATGCTTTCTATGATTGTGATACGGAATCTTCATGCTCTATTTAGTCCAGAACTTCTTTAGTGTATTGGTAAAGAAAAAAAAAAGTCAAAGGATAGGAGATGGGAGTGCTAGAGGAATTGGTCATGTGAAATTCATGTACCTGTAGGAGACCTATAAGTAGCTCCTTTTGATATAGGGGAATGAAACTCCAACCTACTATATGTCCAGTATGAGTTCATGTTCTCTAAAATCAAAGAATGAATTTTAGGAACAATGGAGGTTAAGAGCAGAATATATTTATTGACAGAAAGAAAGCTTCTGTCTGAGGGACAGAAGGGGTCCCGAGTGGGTTGACTGTCTTTTCTAGGGACTTTTATAGAGTAAAAACACAAGGTGAGAGGGGTCCGAAGTGATGAAAACCTGGGAACTCACAATGTGGGCATAAGGTGGCGCATAACTATCATTAACCAATAAGATTAATTGCTCAGGTAAAATTGTTTAAATCGGGGACAAATGGGGAAGCTGGTCATGTAGTAAGCAAGCAGGGATGCTCAACAGCAGTGACTCTTCCTGTAGTGGGTTGGGATGCTGACTCGTAAGTTCCTCAGGGTGATAGAGAACTATTCAATCCTTAGGCTATGGGTGCATTTGTTTGATCTTTTGTCTTGAGACCTGGCCCACAGTAGGAGGGGGTCTGTCTCCCACAGCTGCAAGGTATCTGGGCTTCTGCACTGGCTGCTTCTAGGACCTAGCTCTGTCTCATTGCCAATAGTATATCTCTATCTAACTCAGTTGCCTGTGATACTTTCTCCTAGGCTTTGAGAAACAAATTGATGAGAAGAGCATCATCGTATCTTAAAAATACATTAGTAGCTGGGCACAGTGGCACATGCCTGTAATCCCACTGCTCTAGAAGCTAAAGAAGGAGGATCGCCACCATTTCAAGGCCAACATTGAGATACATAGTGAGATCCTGTCTCAAAAAACCAAAACCAAAACAAACAATGGAAATTATTGGCAGTGCTTGAAGACTGCAGATGCTGGTGTGAGATGCTGTTGAAAGTCTCCGTAACTCCAGTGAGGTAACTAAGGTCCATGGTGACAGCAGCACTTTTTAACCTCGAAGGTAAAGAGAACTCCAGTTACTAGGAAAATCACAAAAATGGTCTGACTCATAGAGATTTTTGTGATTGCCATTATATCATATGATTGCTAATAGTGAAATGGTTGGGTAGGTTACTAGATCATGTTTTATCTGACTAAACAGAACAATCAAACACATAAAAATATTGTATTCTGATGATGACCCATATAAGGGGTCACTGCTTCCTTGACAAATTCCCTAACCTGACTCAGTGCACAGCCCAGAGTCTCTTCATTAAAGGAAAGCATATAGCCTGGCGTGGTGGCACATGCCTTTAAACCCAGCATTCAGGAGGCTGTGTGAGTTTGAGGTCAGATTGGGCTATGTCAGCGCAAGGCCAGCCTGAGCTACATAGTGAGACCCTGCCTCAAAAAACTAGGGCTCGGAGTTTGGCTCAGTGGCTTAAGTGTCTACGTGGCAGGTGCAAGGTTGTGAGTTTGATCCTCAGTGCCACGAAACAAAACAAAAAAAAGCAATCTGATAGCAAAATTTTATCAAGGAAAAAGCAGCAATGAGTTTTGGTGGAAATGTAACCTTGTCTGTCACGATAGTATGTTTTTTCTCTACTTGTTGGATGAATACAAAGAAACATACAGCAAAACTGCTAGATTTTCCACATAGATTTTCCTACACAAAGATAAGAGTATGGTGATGAAATACCAAATGAAAGTCACCAGAGCCCCCTCACCAAACCAAAATAATCTGAATTACTGGGAACACCACAGCGATTAGTGTCTGCATTCGTCTTGGAAGATGTAAAGTGGTGATATGTTTCAAATTAATATTTACTTTTGTAGAGGATAGTTGGTCCTTGGAGAATAGCCATGGATTGCTGTAAATGTGATGAGCATTAAGTGCTTCTAGATGTAATCTCTTTACCTAGTAAATTAATAGAACCTCCAACAATTAATAGATCGCTACTGCGTTGGTAACTGTTCTCTGTAATATAAAGCAGTGGAAACAGTTTGTTTTTACCTGAAATAGATCCAAATACAATTTCCTGGAGCCAGGCGTGGAGGCACATGCCTTTAATCCCAGAACTCGGGAGGCCGAGACAGGAGGATCATTGTGAGTTCTAGACCTGCCTGGGCTACAAAGTGAGTTCAAGGTCAGCCTGAACTGCATAGTGAGACCCTGTCTCACAAAATAGGGCCGGGGATTTAGCTCAGTGGCATAAGCATCTGCCTGGCAATCACGATGTTGTGAGTTTGATTCCTGGTACCCCCCCCAAAAAAAATACAAATTTCCCCTCAATAACGTTCAGTGCCTGTCATGACTCAATTCACAGGAACGCAGAAGATGTTCTAATCTCAAGGGATAAATTTAGTGCTTGTTCATCAAATTCATGATGACAATGTTAGAATATGTAGAATAGGAAGGGAAGCATAAATATCAAAGAGTGATGTTACAGTTTGGATGGGAAATGTCTGCCAAAGTTTCATGCATTCAGCTGTGTGGATTTTGGGAAGGGATGGGATAGTGGGGATGTTATACCTGACTTGCCTGGAGGAAGAGTCTGGTGGAAAGAGGGACAGGGTTCCTCCCCAGCTCCTCGTGCCTCTCTCTGCTCCTGCGCCCCTGACACAAAGTGTTTTTCTCTACCAGACTCTTCTACCATGTTGCTTTTGTGTTTGAGCCTGGCAACCATGGACTGAAGCTTCTGAAACTGTGAGCCTATATAAATCTTTTTTTTACATGTGGGCATCTGGTACCTGTCCAACAAAAAACATTGTGATTCAGACAGTGAGGAATTAAAGGCCTGATACCCCGACAAAATTTCTTGGAATGCAGTGATTTAGGGCAAGTCAAGATTTCATTTTCAAAGTAACAACATAATTTTTATAACTCATGGCTCAATCTGTACCAATGTTACAGATTCCCTCTGGAGCATCTGAAGGACAATTGGCTGCATGTCAAGCACTACATCTTTTGTATGACTGTCTAGAAAGGGAAGGGGTGTGGAATGGCATAAAGTAAATTTTCATAGTGATTAATGAACAGTGGTTAATGGTTTGCTAAGATTGGAGAAAACATATACTTCATTTGAGTTAGTTTTTCCTTTTATTTTATTTTATTTTATTTTATACTGCAGATCAAACTCATGACCTCACTCTTACCAGGCAAGTGCTTGAGCTGCTGAATTTAATACCTGGCTTCATTTCCATTTATTAGATAATTCAAAGATTAGTGTAGTTTGGGTACAGCTCAGAGCAATCCATTTCTCCAAATGCACATGTTGGAGTGTAGATAAGTCTGCCATTCCACAGTGTAGGAGGCCCAAGGGATTAGCAGAAGCGTGAGGCACATGTGTATTGTCCCAGCCCTGGAGGGGGCAAGGAATGATCAAAGAGCTGAAATGAAGGTCCTAAAATTTGGGAACATTACTGCCTACTTGAAAAAAAAATAGCTCTTTATTTTTTTTTCTGGGCCATAAATGAGTCTGAATATCTAAGTATGGAACAGCAGGGGACCAAGTAAACTGAGCTACCAGTGATGAACTGAATGGCACTGCACTCTGGATCCTGATCACCAAAGGACAGGATTGGCCCTGTCTGGTCACCACTGTTTGCAGATTCTGGAATAATAACTGGTATTTTAAGATTTGCTTAGTAAGTGTTTGCTGATAGCTCAAGGCCTACATAGCATACATTCTAAAGAAGAAAGGAAAAAGGTAAAATGGAAGGAAGGGAAGAAGGTGAGAAGGAAGGAAAAAGAAATTTACCTCAGCATATCCAGAAGCACTTTCTGATCAAACAGAATTTGTACATATAGGACTACATTTAAGCAAGTCTTAAGGACCTTATTTTTGGTAAACTGTTCTCTCAAAATAGTATACCCTTACTGTCATCTGAAGTTTCTCCCTCAAACCTTATTCATTCATAGAAAGTTCTCTCAGATAAGTTGACTAAAGAGGAGTAAATTCAGCCCTGGCTCATAGGATTTTCTGTGAAATTTCCTGGCATCAACCAATCACAAGTGGATTGTTGCAATGTTACAGATTCTCTCTGGAGCATCTGAAGGACAATTGGCTGCATGTCAAGCACTACATCTTTTGTATGACTGTCTAGAAAGGGAAGGGGTGTGGAGTGGCATTAAGTAAATTTTCATAGTGATTAATGAACGGTGATTAATGGTTTGCTAAGATTGTAAGGAGTTGGGAAGGAACCTGAATCCTATGATTAGTGAGAAAGAAGTCTATAAAAATCACACACATGTCTTTTTTGAAGTGAACCCAAAAGAGAAGACACTTGTATTCTGTGTGAATACTCCTCAAAGCCCTGCTCTGTGAAAAAGGTGCGTATTCACAGGTCAGACAAAACAGCATTGCTGACTACATCGCCAGCCTCCCTCCATAGATTCATCCTTGATCAATGACAGTGTGATCAAAATGCACTAGTAAGGGCCGGGAGTTTGGCTCAGTGGCTTATGCACCTGTCTGGCAGGCGTGAGGTTGTGAGTTTGATCCCCAGTGCCACACACACACACACACACACAAAATGCACTAGTGACACACAAAAAAGTGATTCATAAACTTGCCTTCCTCTCAGAGAAGGTTTACCCAGGCTCTTCTACAGATGTATCTTTAATATATCTGCAGCAAAAATATGTTCATATATATTATATGAAACATTTGACCAAACTTTGGTTGGGAAAGTTTTTAATTCAGTGAAGAAAGGCTAGTAGCTAGACAGGGAAAAGCATTAGCTTTCATTCAGAAAATATAAAATGTAGAGTATAATATTAAAAAGTAAAAAAGTAGAACACAGGGTCAATATTCTTAATATAGAAAGGTCTCCTATATATCTATTTGAAAAGGAGACCAATAGTCAGAAATAAAAGTGGATAAAAGAATAAGTAATTGAAGGAAGAAGAAATATAAATGGAAAATAATATAAGAAAAGCTGTTCAACTTGATCATCAGGGACAATAATGTATCTTATTGCAGGAAAGATTCTATTTGAATTTTTTCACCCACCACAAGTAGGAATCAATGAAAGAAGAATGTCTTTTAAGTGTGTACTAAATCCTCTTTGGAAATCCAAGTGACTATCTTTAACAAAATTTAAAATGACATAGAATACATGTTGTGGATTCTGGAATCCCACTCAAAGAAATGAATGTTGAAGACAGAGAAACCCAAGCACCTAAGGGTACAGGATGTTTATTGCACCACTTTTTATAGTGGCACTAAACTGAAGGAAAACCTCAATTTCTATCATTAGGAACTCGATTAGATAATTTATGATTCACCTTACTATGAAAAGTTCCCAATCACTTTAAATTCACATGGATATTTTCTCTATCAATATGGAAAGAGTTATATGCTATATTACAAAATTTTATTGAAGTCGTAATACATGTAACATTTTCTGATATGTGTATGTATTTGTATGAGTATGCAGAAAAGAATGGGAAGAAACACGGTAAATTCTTGAAAGAAATATGAATGTATGTTAGGTAGGATAGAGACAATTAGAATAACAGACTTAAAATAATGTTTTCTACTATACTATTTAATTTTATTTAATTAAAAAAGCCTACTAAAGAATTCTTAAAGGAAAAAACTGCGAAGTTGCTCAGTGCTTCTCTTTGCTTTACTTTTGTGCATAACTGACTTGTTAATATTTATGTAGTGAAAGTGCAAAGAGAAAAATCAGTCATTCTAAAACAATTCCCTTCTGAAAGAGGACTTTCAATAATACCACAAATTGTTCAGGAAAAAGTCTTACTTTTTTTTTCTACTACGACTTAGCTGTTAATTATTTGGGCATGTGTTTTAAGCCTATGACTGATGATGCCCTTGAGGTTTTTTTTCAGCTTGGGAGACATTTGTTTTAAATTTTTACAATTTAACAAAAATACACTTGATCCATAGAAAAAACTACCCTGGCTGGAATACCTCTTACTACATTAAGGTCAAATATCATATGACTATTTAAATTAGAACCAGAAACTTATGCTTTCCTGTTTCTGAAAAGCCTTTCAAATGTTATCTCAGGATAAATAAACTCATAAAAATTGAAAATAGATTATAAACTGGTTTTCCATCTCAGAAGCATATTTATATGTGCTAAGTCTTGATTTTTGTTTTAAATTGCTTTGTAATGTTGTCTCTTCTATAAAGGCAACTATTTTTTTCTGTTGACCTAAACAGTAATTTAAATCACATTAAATTCATAATTTCTAAATGTTCATGTAATTCTACACTGCATTTACATACTTAAATAAAAGACTCACTTAAAAATAAAAAACAATTATATACCTGTGCTTGCCATTACTTTAAAAATTCGTTTTTATAAAAAGTTTCTTAAGTAGAACTTGTTTTAGAACAAAATCTATTTCTAAATGCTCAAATACAATGGAGAAAACTTTTTAGGCAAAACAAAGACATCAAACAACTGTGAACAAGTGGTGTGTAAATAAAAGGCTTTCTTTTGGGTAGGGACCCCTTCTTGGAAAATAAGACAGAGTAATTTAGTAATTAAAATAATTTATTGTATTACATATGCATATGCATTTGATTTCAAATTCTGCCTGAAAATCTGTCACAGACTTTGAGTGTTATCTCTGAACCAAATTACAGAACTTCATATACTATAAATGAGCATGTAAATTATTTAATGTCAACTAGTTGGGAGAAGCCTAAAAACTTACAGTAATTACTTCTTTTATACAAAGTTTTTCTACAAGATTAAAAGCGGAGGAAGTGAAGAGAAAAGGGAGAAAAATTTATCGATGCATATAAACCCTAAAGCCTCACACTGATACAGTTAATTCAGACTTCCTTGGCTGTCTAGGTTCTGTAATAAGCCCCCGGGGCAGGGACTGTGCCTGCTCTCTGTCAGCGCTCCGCGAATAGCATTGTTAACAGCAGTACCAACGGTTAGAATTTGGATGATTATTATTTTTAATAGTGCTGTTCAACAGAACACTAATTGATTTGTCATTCAAGTTTTTCTTGATCTTGCCTTAGGTGCATAGTGCTGAGTGGAAACACTTAAACTGATCGCTTATACTTTTGCAAATATAACTTAATGAGAAAGTAATTTGGTAAATTGCTAGAGGCTGTTTTGTATCACACAGAGTGTTGTGTTCTCAAAGAACAACTTATTCTAACAGAATTTTCGAGGAAGTTTAGCCTACGCTGAGCTGAAATAAAAAATTGTTGCTGCCTGGAAGGTTGCATACTTGCATGATTTACACAAATTTCTAGAGTAAATAGTATTCTCAGTTTCAAGCACAAAGCCCTTTCCTCTCTTTTGCCTGCAATTTGCCTCCTGAAAATTTGGGACTTGATGCAAAAATTAAGTCAATTATTCTGATACAAGGTGATAAAATCAGTTAGGATTCATTTTCACATGATGAACATACACTTGGGTGTAAATAAACACAAATGAGTCAGGAAGACAACTTTCCAATTAATTTGTTTTATTTAGTTTTATTATTTGAGCAATCCAGAAAGGCTAGAGGTAAATTAAAAGCACTTGATAGTAGCTGAGTTTTCATGTTAGTAAAAATATACATAAGAAGCTATAAATAACAACTGAATTTCATTTTTAAGGTTCTGAAAAAATACAGTATGTAGAAAGCTTTGTTTCTCTCACTATGTGGTTTTGTGTTTTCTTGTGGTCACAATTCTATTTTGTTTTGAGGTTGGTTTTTGGTTTTAACTCCATATGTGATTTTGACCATATGCTATTTGTCATTCTGTGCCTTTTTTCACATGACATAAGGTCCTCCAGTTTCACACGTGTTGCAAATGTCAACATTTCCCTATTTTTAAAGGCAGACTAGTATTCCAATGCATACATCAACCACATTTTCTGTGTCCATTCATCTGACGATGAGCATCTAGCTGGTTTTTGTCCCTTGGCTATTATGAGTAATACTTTAAGAAACATGAAGCCGGGCGTGGTGGCACACGCCTTTAATCCCAGCACTCGGGAGGCTGAGGTAGGCGGAGCGTTGTGAGTTCGAGGCCAGCTTGGGCTACAACGGCGCAAGGCCGGCCTGAGCTACATAGTGCGACCCTGCCTCAAAAAACCAGGGCTGGGAGTTTGGCTCAGTGGCTTAAGCGCCTGCCCTGGCAGGCATGAGGCTGTGAGTTCAATCCCCGGTGCCGCAAAAAAAAAAAAAAAAAAAAAAAAGATGAAAGTTTAAGTATCTTCAGCATACTGCTTGTTTAATTGCTTTGGATGTATACATAGAAGTGGGACTACAGATTCATAACATAATTCATTTAGATTTCTCAAAAAATTCCTTAGCTTTTTCTCTCATGGCTTAAGAAACACAGCCATTTTTGGTATTACTAGTTTTGAAGCCATATCTCATGATTTTAGTCTGCATTTTCCTGATGATTGGTGATGATGAACATTTTTCATCACTGAGGTCCCTTCTTTAGAGAAGTATCTATTTAGATCTTTTGCTCATTTTTAAAGAATTGAGTTTTTGTTGTTGTTTTGTTTTGTTTTGTTTTTGCTATTTAGTTGTTGGAGTTCCTTATACATTTTGGGTGTTAGCTTCTTATAAGATGTATGATTCGTAGCCAGGGATATAGCTTAATGGTGCAAGCGCCTGCCTGGCAAGCACCAGGTCATGAGTTTATTTTCTGGTACCAAAAAAAAAAAAAAAAAAAAAAAAAAAAAAAAAGATGTATCATTTGTAAATATTTGTTCCCATTCCATGGACTGTATCTTCATGTTATTTATTGTTTCCTTTGGTGTGCAGAAACTTTTTAGATTGATGAAATCTCACTTGTCTATTTTGTTCTTCTTGACTGTACTTTTGAGGTCCTATTCAAGAAATCTTTGCTAAGACCAATGTCTTGGAGCATTTTCCTTATGTTCTACTAGCTTTGCAGTTTCAACTCTTCAGTTTAAGCTGGTAATCCATTTTGACTGCATTTTTGTATATGACATGACATTAGGGTACAGTTTCAATCTTTTGCATATGTGTCTGGTTTTTACTGAAACACTTATCAAAGAAATTCCCCTTACTTGATTGTGTATTCTTGCACTTCTCTTGAAAATAAATCAACCATAAGTGTTGGTATATTTTAAAGTTTATCCTGGTCAGTGTATCTATTTTTTTACTTTATTTTTATTAGTACATATCTGTCATACATATTGATCACATTCATCGTAGGAAATTTGTACCTGACTTAACATTCCTTAATTCTTTTTTCCCCATGCCCTTCCCCACTCTTCAAACCCTCCTCCCTTCCTCACTTACAAAAACTTTGTTTCTATTTTTTCTTCCTATTCTTTTTTCCTTTCTTTCCCTTCCCCCACCTGCCTCCCTTGTTTCCCTCACCATTTGAACATTTTCTTCCTACTTTCCTGTATCTGTCATCCACTTTGGTCCTAATTTATGCTTTTGGTTTCTCACACAAGAGAAATAATGTGATATTTAAACATATATGTCTGATTTTTTTCACTTCTAAGTGTTGTCTCAAAGTGCATCCATTTACCTAAAAATGTCTCAAGCTTACCCTTCTTCATGGCAGAGTGATATTCCATTGCATATAAAAATCACATTTTCTTTTTCTTTCTTTTTCTTTTTTTTCCCTGGCACCAGGGATTGAACTCACAACCTCGCGCCTGTCAGACAGGCGCTTAAATCACTGAGCCAAACTCCCAGCCCTGGTTTTTGAGGCAGGGTCGCACTGTGTAACTCAGGCCGGCCTTGAACTCGCGTTGTAGCCCAAGCTGGCCTCGAACTCACAACGCTTTTCCTGCCTCAGCCTCCCGAGTGCTGGGATTAAAGGCATGTGCCACCATGCCCAGCTAACATTTTCTTTATCCATTCATCTGTTGATGGGCATCTGAACTGTTTCCAAGATTTGGCTACTATAAGTTGTGCTGCTACAAACATGGGTATGCATGTATCACTGTGGAATGATGTTTTTGATTCCTTTGGGAAGATGGCAAAACATGCTAGTTTGGCTCCTATAGCTTTGTGATAGGTTGTGAATTCTTTTAACATAGAGTCTGTGGCATTGTCCTTCTTGGGCAAGATGGTTTTTGTTGTTTAGGGACTTTTTGCGGTTCAATATGAATTTTAAGAATTTTTTTTTTATTTTTGTGAAAAATGAGACTAGAATTTTGGTGGGATATATATGGAACCTATTGTTTGAGGTAATATGAACATACTAATAATACCCTTTCAATCCATAAACATAGGATACTTTCCTGTTCTGTTATCTACAAGTTTTTCATCAATGTTTTATAATTTTCAATATAGATTTTATCTCCTTGGTTGAATTTTCATTAAAGTATTTCTGTTTGCTTGTTCATTTGTTTGAGACAGAGTCTTACTGTGCAGTCCAGGTTGCCCTTGAATTTATGCAACTCTCCTGCCTTGGTGCCTGGATTTCTAGGATTACAAGCATGCAGCACCATGCCTGGCAACATTTCATTTTTGTAAATGGAATATATTTCTATTGTGAATGGAATATATTTTTCTGCTTGGATCACAATTATAAATTGAGTCTAGGGGACGTCCACGCTTGTCCTTGTCCTGCCCTTTGGGTCAGATAGGAATGTGGAAACTTCCTGTTCTTTTCTGGTTACAGCTGGGAGCCCTAGGGCTAGGAACCACTGTGGCACTCACAGGGCAAGATAAGACCTGCTGAAGATGATAAGTCACATGGAGAAACAACAGTTTCCTCATTGCCTCCCTACCTTGTCCCTGACGTTGCAAAAATACTCTGTTCAAAAACAAAAAAAATTCTTAGCCGGGTGTGGTGGTACACTCCTGTAATCCCAGCACTCAGGAGGCTGAGGCAGGAGGATCCTTGTGAGTTCAAGACCAGCCTGGGCTACGAAGTGAGCCCAAGGCCAGCCTGAACTCACAGCAAGACCGTGTCTCAAAACAACAACAACAACCAAAAAATGCTTTGTTCTTCTTAGTAGCCCACCTTAGTTGCCATTACTATTCCCAGAAACATCCCCTGCCATTCACCCATTGCCCTTGACTCAGTTGTAATGAACAAACACCAAGTTTCTGGGTACCTCATGGCCTATTGGTTTCCCACATCCCTGCTACATCACCATTTTGTCTCTTGCTTTTTTTCTCAGGGAGTGCTGCAGGTGTCCCCAGTAAATGGTGCTATGGAAAGGGTCTCCAATGTTTTTCCAACAGTTGGTATAAAGAAATACTTCTGTTTCATTATTTTCAACACTACTGAATTTATTTGTCCTAACATTTATTTGTTGGAGTTTTTAGAGTTTCTATATAAAAAATTTATCATCAATAAATAAAGAATTTCACTTTTTTTCTAATTTTGAGGGGTTTTTTTTGTTTGTTTGTTTGTTTTCCTTGTTTAATTACTCTCGAAAGGACTCTGGTACTAGGCTGGATAAAATTCAGGTGAACAACCTTAGCTCATTCTAATCTTAGAGGAAAAGTTCTATTTTTTCGCTACTGGAATTTTTATATATATATGGCTTTTAATGTATTGAGGCATATTCCTTCTGTCCTATTTGTTAATAGATTATATAATAAAAGGATTTTGAGCTTTATAAAATGTTTTTTGTGCTGGGCGTGGTGGCACACGCCTTTCATCCCAGCATTTGGGAGACTGAGATAGGTGGAGCATTGTGTGTTCGAGGCTGGCTTGGCCTACAACGAGAACACAAGGCCCTTGTGAACTACATAGTGCGACCCTGTCTCAAAATTTTGGGGTTGGGAGTTTGGCTCAATGACTTAAGTGCCTGCCTGGTACATGCGAGGCATGAGGTTGTAAGTTCAATCCCCGGTGCCACAAAAAAGAAAAAATAAATAAAGTGTTTTTGTTCTGTGTCTATTGAGAATATCATATTTTTTCTTCATTCTGATTTTAATGTTATATCATATTTATTGATTTGCATATGTTTAACTATCCTTGTATTCTTGAGATAAATATCACTTGATTGTGGTAAACAATTCTTTTTATATGTTACTAAACTGTTTATAATTTGTTGAAGGTTTTGCATCTATGTTCAACTGAAGTAATGGCCTGTAATTTCCTTGTTGTGCCCTTATCTAGTTTTAGTACCATTTTAATACTAGTCTTATAAATTAGTTTTTGAAATGCATCCTCTTCAGTTTTTTTGGAGGAATTTGAGAATGATTGCTATCAGTTTTTCTTTAAATGGTCGATTGAATTCCATTGTGAAACTGCTGGTCCTAGGCTTTCCCTTAATGGGGAATTTTCCTTTACTGATTCAACCTACTTACTTGTTACTGGTTTATTCAAAACTTGTATTTCCTGTCTCAGTCCTGGAAGATTGTATCCTTCTAGGAATTTATTCATTTCTTTTGGGTTATATAAGTTTTTGATGTAAAATTGTTCATTGACTTTATGATCTTTTGTATTTCTGTGGAAATTTGTACCATTTTGATGTGAAACATTCTGACTTATCACAAATCATTAAAATCCATTGCTCAGTTTTCACTAACTCACGAAGTGGCTTTTCTCTAACTCACCAAGTAGTCTTCCTGGTAAAAATCTATGGTAATATATATTCTAGATAATAGTCTTTGAAACATAACACTGATTAGTAGTAGATTCTATAAGCTCTGGATCCAGGTTCAAATCACAGCTCTACCATTTTTTAAATTGCGTCCTCCAGCAAGTGACCTAAATTCCCTACCACTCATGTTCCTTATTTCTGAAATGAAGTTATTAATATTATTTACCATATGCAGTTATGACAGCTAAGAATTGGTACATTAAAAGTCTTTATTTATTAAAGTTCTCTATATCAATTATTATCAGAAAAGTTCTATTGATTCTTCCAGATCCCATCCCTTACTTGGAATTCATTTTAGGACATTCCTGAGTTTATTTACAGCTAACTAGCATATTCATTATAAAACTGGAATTACAAATGTAAATAGAAAACAAGTTTATATGTGTAGCTCAGCGGTATAGCCCATGCCTTGCAAGACCTTGAGATCAATCCCCAGCACAAATACACAGAGAAAAAAAAGACTGCAAATAGTTTCATCCCTACTTTTCCTTCATTCATGTTTTCAAAGAAATTTGTGTACACTCCAAAACTTGCATAATCATAAATGTACAATTCTTAATCAACTTTCTTTTACCTGTTTGAATCAGCCATTTCTGTCAAGGCCTTTTTCATTGTGAAGTCCAAATATAAATTTGTTTCTAAAAGTCTCTCAAAATTGTTTTCATTTAATTTCTGTATTCATGAAAATGCTTGATTCACAGGCTTATAAAGCTGTCTCCAAGAAAAACTTACAAATGACACAGGCTCCTTCCACAGACCACCAGAGCTCACCAGAGAATTTGGCTTTAAAGTTTAGTATATGTAGGTAGACTGTAGAAGTGAAGGGAAAAAAATGATGCGAATTTACATTTCATCTTTCCCAGTAAACTTACTTGTGTGTAACTGGAAATAATTAAAATGTAGAAATTATCTAGGTGACCTAGTATGTGACAGCTGTCTGTATGAATTAAACCAGTCGATGGAGGATGAAAAGAGCAGCAGTAGAGACATAAATCTTTTGATGCCCTAAAATATTTTTCTCCTTACTTTAGAGTTTAGCAATTCAAAGTCTGGTTCTGGAGTCATACTGTCTGGCACAAATCCCACCTCCGCCACTTACCAGACGTGGTTCTGCAAGTGAATTTCTCCATCTATGTTTTAAAGCAGTGGTAATAGTGCTTTCCTCGTGGAGGTGTTGTGATCTTGAATGAAGCATATGTAATGCACTCACAAAACTAAGGTCAAGAAGTTCAGGTATTGCTGCTTAACAGGAGAATATACCAGTATGGTTTTTAATATGTAAATTTTAAGTTGAATTTATACCGATTTATTTATGAAATTCAGAAGATTTTGCCATAAATATAAAAAACAGCTATTCCCAACAAGAATAAAATTTAGATTCAAGTCAGAAATTGGGAACGCCAGGCGTGGTGGTGCATGCCTTTAATCCCAGCACTCGGGAAGCTGAGGTAGGAGGAGCGTTGTGAGTTCGAGGCTGGCTTGGGCTGCAACGTGAGTGCAAGGCCAGCCTGAGCTACACAGTGCAACCCTGCCTCAAAAAACCAGGGCCAGGAGTTTGGTTCAGTGACTTAAGTGCCTGTCTGACCGTCACAAGGTTATGAGTTCAATCCCCCGGTGCCGCAAAAAAAAAAAAAAAAAAAGAAAAGAAATTGGGAAAATACATATTTTACAGCATATTTTACATTTTTCATTGGGGTTGAATGATATCAGAACAGTTAATATAATAGTAGTTTGAAATCAAAGGAAATGGAAAGGTAGTTTTACTCCTTTTTAATGTGAAGTAAATGGTATCTAGTCCAATTTATCTTTCACAAATTAATAGAATAATACAAAAGAAGTGTTTGGATTGGAAACTCACATGCTTATTTTTCACTTCTCTAACTGTTTTATCTTCCTAATGCCAAAGAAAAAGCAAGGCACCGGCAGAATATTTCTAAAATCAGCTCTACTTGAATTTGTAACAAATCAAGAGGGAATATTAGACATGCCCTACTCATGATACTACAAAAAACTAACTTAGAAACACTTATTGAAGTTTATAAAACAATTATTTTTTCACAATATATGCAAAGTTGATGGAAAGGATATTGTTC
>RJWM01012059.1:22841-57887 GCA_004363535.1 Dasyprocta punctata
CGGAAATGGTCAAAGTAAATAGACATCGAGGCAGATAAATTATCTTGGGTTATGAGGATGAACACAATACAGTTTTTTGGATTCATAAAGACAGAGAAGCATTTCTGGCTAAGGGAAATGTAACAAAGGAAGAAAGTTCAGATACATTGACATCGTAGGCTTGAAAAAATGCAGGAAGCCAGCTTCTTAGAGTTGGAAAAGGCAAAGTAATAAATTTCCCCTGTGAGCTTCCAGGAAGCATCACAGTTGTGATAATACCTTGATTTTGGACAACATAACTGGACTCTAAAAAAAATACAATTGCATTTTTATAAGCCACTATAGTTGTGGTAATTTGTTATGATATTAATAGAAAATTAAGACCAAGTACATAAAAACCATAGACAGTAACTCAAATATCAATTCCAACTCTAGTACAACTGCAGGTTGTAGTAGGAAAAGCATATGGAAAAGGATATTAAGAGGTGAACATTACATTTCCATCTTTCTAAGGCTCTCCCTCTGTTTTTTAGACTGTTATTTTATTTCTTGCATTGTACTTCATTTAGTTAGTATTAAGCAACAAAGTTAAGCCAAACATGCTTTATTTATGAGTCCTAGACAATTCCAATGTCATGTGGGACATTATGTTGATGCAATGGTAGCCTACGAGTCCAGAACTGCAAGAAATGATCCCAGAGCTCACAGAACAGAAAGACTCATGGATCAAACGAAACTTCTAAAATCATATTTAAAACACAATGAAAAGCAAAGAGAAGGCTATAGAACCACTTAATAAACACGGAGTGTGCAAGAGCCACACTGCCTGAATCCTGGGGTGAGCTATGTTCACACATCCTGCCTTCCTCTCTTGTGCCTTTCTGAGAGGGTGTGGTTTCCAGTAACAGTAAGGCTGGAGCAAGAGGGCCCCCAGATAAAAAGATGCCCTGGCAACGACACAAAGCTTTACTAGGGAGTCACAAGGAGAAGCATCCCTGCTCAGAGCTGTGGCTTAACAGGCAGGACAGACAGGTTTTATTTGTATTTCTTGAGTAGGAGCGTTATTGGGGCCAGAGTTAGTGTCAGCAGTGCACCACCAAATTAAGCACTCATGAATCCTGAGTGCCTCATATGCTTCCTGTGTATTTACTGCTTTCTCAATACTCAAATAAGTATTTCAAATCCATGAGCATTATATATATTATTTATCTTGAGATTTATTTTCTATGTTTAATATGCTACTACATACTTGTATTTGCTTAATATATCCTATGATTATGACAATATCTTACATACTATTTGGTTACTAGATATTTATACACTTAAAATGTGGAAATTTTTCATGCATGTTTTACAAATTGCAGGTATATTTGTGATTGCAATTAAGTTCAGTATATTGTTAAGTAAATGGACAATTCATAAGGCTACAGGGTTTCCTTTTGTGCACATTGCCATGACAGTGCTAAAAGATGCCATCACTCTGGTTCAGCATGATTACATTAGAATTTACCTTATGATCAATAGCCTAAGCCAAGAATGATGGTATACACTGGTAATACCAGCACTTGAGAGGCTGAAGCAGGAGGATTGCCACAATTTCGAGGCCACTGGGCCACATACTGAGTTCAAGGTCAGTTTGATGTACATAGTAAGATTGTCTAAAAAATTCAATAATCAAAAAAATCTGTGTAAGTATTAGACACTTCATTGGCTATCTGAGTTATGAATAAAGCACTAGAGGTCATTTGCTCGTAATAGTAATGGAAAGTAAAGAGGAAAAAAAGAGACAATGAAATATCAATGAACAGGAGTGGACAGAATGCATAAGCACAAGCCAAACAGAGGCAGAGAGACTTAGCAGGAAAGTATGGTAACAGGAAAGTATGAAAAACATGAAGATACAAACTGTCAAAAGACAGAAAAAGTATCTGAGAAAGATTAATGAAACAAGCATCGTAGGTTTCTTATTCAGAGGAGATAATTGGTAGAGTTATTTTAGATCTTGAAAAACTAGTCTGTCCCACAGTTTCTGTGACTCTGAAATTTTTCATGATACTTAGTGGAGTTTTTCAATGTTGGCGTGAGACATAGACCAGTGATTAATACTCCTGTTGGATAGTTGTACAAACATCCCAGTTTGAAATGCACTTAAGTTTTTCAGGGTAAACTCACATAATAACCTGGATATTTTCATAGTAAGAATTCTCTCAGTTTTAGGTTAGTTGTAGAGTACTATTGCAATATCACAAAGAATTATCACATCTATATTTCTTTTTTTTTTTTTTTTTGTACTGGGGATCGAATTCACAACCTCGCACCTGCCAGGCAGTCCCTTAGGCCACTGAGCTAAATCCCCAGCCCTATTGTTTTTGAGACAGGGTCTCACTATGCAGTTCAGTCTGGCCTTGAACTCACTTGGTAGCCCAGGCTGATCTCGAACTCACAACGATCCTCCTGTCTCAGCCTCCTGAGTGCTGGGATTAAAGGTATGTGCCACCATATGAGGTCAGAGTGATGTGGCAAAATATTATATGATCATTGGGCTTGCTAATTTATGGTTTCTAAGAATAAAGCTTGAATTGTGGAAGAATCAACAGTCCTATGCAAATCCATATTTTTTGTTACTGTTTTAAGAATGTGCCCTCTTCTTTTCTATTAGTACATGTTTGCAGTACATAATGGTTACATTTATTGTGGGAGTTTGTATATACACATAATATGTCTTAATTTTTTCTTGTCACCTACTCATTGTCCGTAGCTTCTCATCGAAACTTAGTGCTCATTAAAGCCTAGGCTAACTGCTCTTTCCTGAAAAGGAGTCTGCCGAGGTTCCGTGAAAGGATACTCACCTGTCCTTCCCAGGAACCTTCTTAGAGATCGCCAGATACTTTCATTATGGCATGTAATGAAGATTATTTATTATATGTTATGGTTTCCACTGAATAAGGGCTTTGAAATAGCAGTGATGATAATTTTAAACTCTTGTATTTAAAACAGTGCTAATCTGATACTCTTATAGAATATATTTTATTAAATGTAACTGAAATAACAGGGAGTGTTTACTTCAGTTAAATTCTTGTTTTAGAAAAGAAAGGGTGTATAGAATATTTGTCAAGCAAAGGGATAAAGGAAATGAACAAATAAAATATATACTCAGATGCTGAAAAATACTGGCTTAATTATCCTTTGGTTGCTCCATATTTAAGTTTCAAATTTTATAATTTGGCTAACTGGAACTATTATTGTTTCTTGTATTAACCAAATATTTTCTTCTTGGATCATGATATATAAATTAAGGATGCAATTGATTAGACATAATGATAGAGTTTAATTTAAGAAATCCAAGTTTTGAACATATCCTTGCCATTTGTTTAAACTTGAAGGCAATATGATCAAAATGTTTACCAAGTGTGTCATGATTATAAATGTAGCCAAGTGTCAAAGTTTGTACTTTGCTCTCATCCCTCCCTTTTATTTCCTCGTAGGAAATATGTTATTGCAAAAGGCTTTCAGTTAACATTACTAGATAACTTCAGTATTTAAAATACTAAATAAATTGCTTTTAGGGTAAAAACTTGCATTCTACTTAATAGACCACTGTTGTTTTCCTGCTTTGTGATGAAAGATAGATTCATTAAGAGATAAAATAATGTTACCCTTTTTGAAACTACTAATTAGAGTATCATTATTTTGACATTATCATTTCCTTTTTCTTTCTGCTTTTTTCTCTCATTCTCATTCTCTGTCTCCCAAGTCAGCACACCAACTATAGTATATTTTAATGACTACTTTCACACATCATTTGGAGCAGATTTGTGTTATAAACACTCTTGGATGACTATGAAGAATTCTGCTATGACCGTTGATGTACAAGTTTTTGTGTGAACATATGTTTTAATTTCTTTTGAGTAGCCAGATTAAGAGAATCTTAAAACAAATGTTCACAATTGCATCTCTTATTTCAGTTTGCTATTTGTTAAATAATATTTTCACAAGAAGAATAAACACTGGGAAACTTCTTTTGATTTGATTAACTCTGATTTGAGTTAGATAGCATATATACAATCTAAAATGCTATTAAAAATAAAATAAAATGCAATGTGGACAGTACAGCTGTCCCTGTTTTAGTGATAGTTCAATGATTTGATGCTAATATTATTATTCGAAGAATAGAGTTCAAAAAGAACTAGGAAGAACAAACCAAATAGATTAAATGACATTTTTTTGTTTTACTTTTTTTATGGACACTAGAAAAAGATATAATCTGCTAATTCTGGTCAAGAACAAAATTTGGTACTATTGTTTTTATTATTTTTTTCTCTTTAAAAGAAAAAAATGAAAAAAAAGAAAAATTAAAATGGTTGAATTATTAATTTTGTTTTGTTTGAGATAAGGTCTTACTATGTAGCCCAGTCTGGCTTCCAAGTCACAATCCTCCTGCCTCAGCCTCCTGAGTGCAAGGATTATAGGAGTATGCTACCCAGCCTGGGATGATGGCTGAATTATCTGTCTAAAACATTTATTATCCTAATACTAATCCTGCTGTTTTTGAGACTTTGGACAATCCACTTCCTTTATCTCTCTGGGCTGCCGTGTCCTCACTAAAGTGAAAAGATTTGAACAAGAATACTGTTCGTGAAGCACAGTGCATGCAAATGATAAGATGTACTGTACTATTATTTATTATATTTACAATGGCATAATTATATGGTATATTATTATGTGCTATAATAAATGATATATATCTAAATATCTGTATCTATCTATATCTATCTCTTTATCTATCTAAATCTGTATCTATATCTACCTATCTATCTATCTATATATGTCACCTATGTTCAACTTGTTTTTCACCTCTTAAACTTCAAGGACAAAGTGGTGATTCTCATTTTAAAGACTTCAAAGAATGACCTGTGGCAGAACACATTCTAGATAGGAGTTTTAGGACTGCACAGGGGCACTTGACTCTTTAAATTCTGTCAGCTTGCTTTTCTTTATTTTTTTCTGGTACTGGATATCAAACTTACAACCTCACGCCTGCCAGGGAGGCACTTAGGCCACTGAGCTAAATCTCCAGCCCTATTTTTTTTGAGACAGGGTCTCTCTATGTAGTTCAGGCTGGCCTTGAACTCAGTCTGTAGCCCAGGCTGGTCTTGAACTCACAAGGATCCTCCTGCCTCAGCCTCCTGAGTGCTGGGATTAAACGCATGTGCTACCACGCCCGGCTGAAAAGTTTAGCTTTCTGAAATAGAAACAAAATTCCTTTATTGACTATCCATAAAGAAATAAAAGTTCCTGGCAAATACTAAAGATTTCAGGAAAGGTTATCACTTGTTAATGTTCTTTCCTTTTTCCATAGTATCTGCAATATCAGTCAGCAAAACCTTTAGACCCTCCCCACTTTAGAAAGCCTAATATGTGATCTCTATCGATGCTACAGCTATTGGAAAATTCCACTAAGAGATTATTTGGTTGTCAGTAATCACCTAATTATTCTTTCCACATCACACTATATTTCCTTTAGAACAAGTTTTGAAGTCATTAATGGTCATAATTATCTGTGTGGATACTTTTTATTCATGTGTTTCTGTTATCTTTCTTTTCTTTTCACTTTTTTTATCTTTTTTTTTGTACTCAGCCTCACACTTGCCAGGCAGACACTTTGCTGCTTAGCTGTATCTATCACCAGCCCTGTCTTCTTGAACCAAACTGTAGCTCATTGGTTGCAAGGAAACTGCTTGTCTTGTTTCATGAATACCAAAAGGGTTTAGCATATTTCCTGGTCTGTGGTCAATAAGTATATGCTCCTCAAAAGAGATGAACAATATTATACCAGTAAAGAGTGTGTGTAGATGGCCAGGAGTTTGGCTCAGTGGCTTATGTGCCTGTCTGGCAGGCATGAGGTTGTGAGTTCAATCCCCAGTGCCACAAAAAGTAAAAAAAGAAAAAAAAAAGAGTATGTGTAGAAAAACATAAAGAACCTCATATTTTTGGCATCTTAGTGAATGTCTGATTATTTTTAGACATGAATATTGATGTTCAAGTATTTCAAGTATCTATACATCGGTGTGCCATAAATGAGTTGTACTTCTTTGGCTAATCTTTTGTACTTAGAAATGCTGTTGTCAACTTATCCCTGATACCATAAGATGATAAATTTGTGCAAGGTTAATGATCAATGCATAAAATGTCCCTTTATTTGAGGCCAAAAAAGCAAGAATTATGCATGTTTACATTGAAACTTTGCTCCACCACCTCCATCCTCAATAAATTCCTGGATTTACTTATAAATATGGGTATCAGATATAAGATTTTCTAAAAAGTTCAGAAATAACAAAAATATTCAACCGGTTCACAAATTTCTTCATTTGGCATAAGTAATTAGATTTAATGGTATCACAATCAGCATAGACTAGAGCAGTTATTCAACAAATGTATTATTATTAATACTTGACAACTTTTAACACTTTGCACATGAACAAAAGGCAATCATTCCAAACTGCATTTTCTATGATTATATGGCTTCAGTGTGAACAGAGGGCAGACTTAAAAACTATTCTTTACTGAGATGCTTTTGCCCTTCTGGCAAGGACACCCCATTGACATGCAGGACCTTGGTGTGCTAAGCTCTTTTGCCAGTTTTTGTCCAACCCAGCAGAGTAGGTTTGAAAGTAGTGTGGCTATGCTGATTAAAGACTGGCTTCATTTCAAACCTCTGTTATCAGCCTTACTTGTTTTTATGTTTTGCCAAAGAGACTAAGAAGTGAGGGATGTAGTATGTTCTCTATCACAGGACACACTCCACATAAACTACAAAGTTCCTTGAGATAGGAAAATGTAGAACAGTTTCAATCTTTACTACTTTGCTTTTAAAATCAAAGTATATTTTTACTAATGTTTAGAAGGTCACAAATGCTCTGCAGTTTATTCCTGTGGGTGTTCATCTTCTTTTTCAGAAGTGGTGATAATATTGCTAGTTGATCCTCTAAAGCTGCATGTGTTAAGGAACTGCTAATCAGAAGCATATAAATTCTTGTTTCATAAGACTCCTGTATCACTAAAGTTCGTACTGATTTTGTAATCACTGGCTTGTCTTGTTACTTTACAGTTTCCAAGGAAGCACATAATGAAATATCTTGCCAAATTCACTGAAGGAGAAGCTTTTGAAGTACTTTTGATCTTAAAAATGCTTGCTGATCCTTTGCTAAGGAAAGTGCTGACAGGTTGCTTTCTGTTATTCTTCAGTGCTATCTTACTAACCCTGATGAAAGTGGCACACTGTGAGTTTTTTTCCCACTAGATGACATCAGTGGAAGGTATTTTGTCAGGATGGCACAGAGTACTGCATTCTAATGGCAACTTTTAATTTCCAGCCTTCCATCAGCCCTAACAGTCCAATCATGTTGCATGTTTTACTACGATCTCTTAAATAATGGTAAAAGGAAAATGGTAAAGATTGTCATAAACAAAGATGAACTTGAGCTATTTGTAGGAAAATGGGTCTACATTGAGACCATAATGTTAAGTGAAATAAAGCAGGTACAGAAGTTTAAATAGTGCATGCCTTCTCTTATGTAAGACACCCAAATTATAAATAAAGTGCAAAATAAAACACAGATGATAGGAAGTAGGAAGATAGATCTTTCTCAAAGGGGAAACGGATCAAGAGATGGAGGGAGGATGGGCACGGAAGGACTTACTCACTTAGGCTTCAGTCAGAGCCACTTTGCTGATGCAGTACCACTCCTTCCATTTTGCTTCCGCATCTGTGAGATATGGGACCTGTTGACACTTGTTGCTCTTACATGAAGGAAATATAGAAATCATCTTGAGGTGGGAAAGAACCCTGTCTGGCCACCAAGTGGGGTCTCCTGCTCTGCAGAGCCTACAGGATGAGTGCAATGTCTTGACTCTACCACCCTCCTGCAGGGTGACTTTAGGAAACGCCTCCTCCTGGCTGGTGGGGATTCCCTGAAATAAAGAACTAAAATGTGAGGTGCATTATTATCTGGCATGATGCTTCTGAAGATGAACCAGATTGGGAAAGCTCTCAGTTTCTGGTCTCCCAGAGAGACAGGAGTTTAGTATTTATGTTTCAATACCAAGAGCCCACTGGTCACCATTGGGACAGGTAGTCACTGTGGGCCAGGAAAACCATCTAGCCATGCCCCTGCTAGCCCGCCTGCTGCCACTGGGACTGGTAACCAGTACAGGTCAGGAGAAGCAGCCAATAAAGCTCTTGCACACCTGCCGCCATCAGGGGAGTCTTATTATAGCCGTGTATGTCTGAAGAAACCTGATCCACACCTCACCACCTCCCTGGGAACCTAGATTAGGAGAAACCCAGGTACCTGGCCCATTCCCCCATACCACAGATGGGCAGCCAACGTGGGAAGCACCTGGGACCCCACAACCAACTCATCTAGAGGAACCCAGGGAACGTCAAGATGAAAGAGCAAAAGGCAATCTCAGGTCTCCAACTCACACAGAACAAACCCAGGAAACATAGAAGAAATTGGAAGTTGTACCCCTGAAATTTCTGAAATGATAGCTACTGAAGTAAAGAAATAACTTCATGAGGCTGTAAAATGAATCAGATCAGAAATAATATCTCAGGTAAATGAAGAAATAAGAAACATAATGGAAGAATTTCTGAGTGCATCTGAAGAAGACATAGATAAAAAAAAAGCGAAGCATAGAAAATTATGGAAACCTTGAGTGAACAATGTAGGAAAGAATTATAACACATGAAACAGATTCAAAGGGATATCGAAGAAATTAAAAACTCCATTGAAAGTTGGAAAAACCACCTGAAACAAACTGAAGATAGACTTTCAGACCTTGAAGACAGGGTTATAGCTAGCAATCATGAAAGGAAAGATCTCTTAAAAATAACAAGGAACCAGGAAATAAAAATTCAATGGATGCAAGATGATGCAAAGAGAAATAATTTAAGACTGATAGGTGTCAGCAAAAAAGCAGAGCTCAACACAAATGACATGAAAAGGCTATTTATAAAAGTAATAGCCAAAAACTTCCCAAACATGGAAAAAGGACCTGACAAACAGATAAAAGAGGCATACAGAATGCCAACTAGCCATAATCAAAATAAATCTGCACCCAGACATATAATAATCAAGATCTCAGAAATTCAGCACAAGAACAGAAAATTAAAGACTTAGAGAAAAGAAATAGATCAGCATCAGAATCATGGTAGACTTCTCAACACAAACTATCAACTCAAGAAGCACTTGGAGTGAAGTTTCAAGTCCTGAAAGAAAACAACTTCTAACCCAGATTAATGTACCATGCAAAACTATCTTTCAAAATTAATGGAGAAACAAGATACTTCCATGACATAGAACAACTGATGAAATTCATGACCACCAAACTAATCCTACAAAGACTGCTGAAGGATATTCTAGAGAGAGATAATGATGACCACAGTTCCAGGAACAGCAGTAAAGGGGGATCACCAAGCAGGGAAGGCAATTGAATCAAGGGGAAAAGTGGCAGGAAGATAGCATGACAGAGATGAGCCAGTGCATGTTGGTTGTAACCACTAATGTAGTTGGCCTCAATTCACCAATAAAAAGAAACACTGGCAGAGTGGATTGGGAGACATGATCCACCAATTTGTTGAATACAAGAATCACATCTGACTTGAAAAGAAATTCATGGACTTATGGTTAGAGAAGAGAAGACAATGCTCCATGTGATGGGGACCCATAAAAAAACAGAGGTAACTTACCAAGCAACTGCAGAATGAATAAGAAAGATACAGCATTTTTATACAATGGAAAGCTACTCAGTTACAGTGAAGGATAATCTTGAGGCTATTATTGGTAAATGGATACAATTTGAGATCATGCTCATTAGTGAAATGATTCAGACTAACATGCATGAAAATCATGTTGTCACCCTATTATAAAAATCTGAAACCAGGTTTGGTGACCCATGCCTTTAATCCCAGCACTTGGGAGGCTGAGGTAGGCAGAGCATTGTGAGTTCGAGGCCGGCTTGGGTTACAACATGAGCACAAGGCCAACCTGAGCTACATAGTGCGACCCTGCCTTAAAAAACTAGGGCTGGGAGTTTGGCTCAGTGGCTTAAGCGCCTGTCTGGTAGGCACAAGGTTGTGAGTTCGATCCTTGGTGCCACAAAAAAAAAAAAAATCTGAAGGAGTTAGTGGGATCCACAATCTACAATAGATATTGTAAAAGTGAAAGTGGGGGAAACACCTAAAAAGGGAAGGAGGGAGCCATTGTTAATTTCCTATTATCTTGTTTTAAAGTCCTGTATCATTTTAATTGTTTTGTTTTATTCTGTTTAGTTTTGTTGTATTTTATTTTGTCTGATGGTATGGGCAGCTATGACAAGATATATTATGGGGGCCAAGGATTTAGTTCAGTGGCTCAAGTGCTTGCCTGGTAAGTTCAAGGTCATGAGTTCAATCCCAGGTACAAAAAAAAAAAAAAAAAAAAAAGGAAAAAGAAAAAAATACATATTATGGTAGCCATGGTTAATTCCCTATTATCTTGTTTTGAAGTCCTGTATCACTTTCATTTCTTTTGATTACTTTTATTCTGTTATATTTTGTTTGACTTTGTTATGTCTGACGGTATGGGCAGCTATTGTGAAGATAACAAGAGGCATTAAAACAACAACAACAACAACAAAAAAGGCATTATGGTAGCCATTGCTGATTTCCTATTATATTGTTTTGAAGTCCTGTATCACTTTTATTGTTTCATTTCGATTGGCTTTATTCTGTTCTGTTTTGTTTGGTTTTATTGTCTTTAACATTAAAAATAAAAAAGAAATGGCAGGAGGGGGAAGGGAGGGAAGGGAAGGGATGAAAAAAGGAACTGTGATATGTTACGTACATGTGTCAACTTTACACAAGGAATGTAAACTACAGACATGTACTAGTAACAAAACTGTACTTGTAATAGTTGTTGCAGAATATAGAGAAGCTAAACAGAGTGGAGCATAAGTAACAAAGAACTTATCTCTGTCTGTTTGGGCAAGGAATCATTCCATGGAAGTTTGATTCACGAAGTAAAAAATTAGCACTAATCCCCCATATGAGGATGAGAACCAGGAGCTCAGCTATCAATTAGGCCTGAGTCCCATAGCTTTCCCTATGGGGAAGGGAATCAAAGCCCTAAGTCACTGGGACAAATGCTGGAGCCAGGTAGTCACACTAGCTAAAGAGAGCTGATCGTTCAAATTTCAGGACTCATCTTCCAGGTATAACAGTTCAGCAAAAATCAAAACAAGCAATCTGTTAGAATCATTTGACTACATAGAATTATAAAAAGTTTTGTAATTAATTATTATAAATTATATGCTATTCATTCTTTGTATCAGTAAAATAAGTTAAACTTATGCCTAAACTTATACATATACACAAATGTGTACCTATATGGGTTGTATATATACTTTTCCTCATGGAAAGCAGGATGTTGATGATTTACAGATGCACCGGCATACACAGTGTTATTCTGTCCAGCACACTAGTTGGAAAGTTCTGCTATAGTCAAGGGGAGCCACTAAATGATGTTATGCAAGATTTTCTTGATTATATATTCATTTTATAAAAATCCTTTTAACTGAAGTAAGCCATAGAAGAAAGAAAATATTTGTGAGATGATTTGTTTAGTTCAGGTGATAAATATTTAAAGCCTTAGATTAAATAGGATGAAAAGAAAGAATATATGTGACAGACATGTGCCAGCTAGAATTGTGAAAAGCACAATGCTGGGGTGACTGTGAAAGAGGCAGTAGACATTCACTCATAGATATGCAGAAAAGAAGAATGGCTATGGAGAAAGTAAAGAGGTAGGTGAATAATTATTTTAAAAATTATTTTGTTTGTAACCAAGAAAATGTGCAGTATTCTGGCGAGAGTTAGGAGTTTAGTTTATGACCAAGTTTGAAATACTTAGACATTTAAGTGATTTTCCATCGCACAGTTGTAGATGAGATTCTAAATGACACGACAGGACTCTAAATGACAAGGGAAGAATCTTGAGTAAGAAACTTTGGAGATATAAAATAAATTTTTTCTGGAGTTGTGGAAAATAGACGATTGAGGAAGGCATGGATTATAAGTCGATGCAGGAAAAAGTTGTAACATAAAAAGGAAAAGAAACAATAATCAAACCTTCAAACCATCCACATTTAATGATGGAGTGGAGATAGAAAGGAAACAAGATTAGTAGAGAACCCAGGGAGAGTGTGCCTCAGAACAAGTTGAGATAAGGTGTTATCCAGAGGTGTAATGTGCAGCAGAGAAGTTGTTTACAACATCAGCAGATTCTTGCTGAGAGTAATAGGGTTGAAATTAGTTTATCCGCTGTGCCACCTGTAGTAGGAATCTATTTCACTTAGCAATCATTGTATAAAAATTACCCCTACTCTATGGCAGCTGGAAACAACCATAATTCATTGCTTTTCATGTTTTTGAGGTTTGGCTGAGCTCAGCCAGGTCGTCGTTTCTCTAAACAGAATCTGCTAGGAGGTCCAAGATGGTCAAACTTCCATGTCTGTGGTCAGACTCCCATGTCTGTAGCCTGACTTTAGATGGTGGAGGTGATGGGACCATCTGAGTCTAGTTTTCCCTTCACAAATAAACTTCTTCAAGTGGCAAATGGTTTTCAAGAAAGGAAGAAAGGAATTTACGAGGTATTTTAAAGTCAGTGCTCAAAAGTTCTATAACATCCCATCTGACACATCCTGTTGATCAAAATAAATCACACAGCCAGCTCAGATTCAAGGAATGGGGCATATATCTTACTGCTTGATGAAGGGAATTAGCACCAACAGCGATGAGAGATTGTTCATTTCCATATCTGTACACAACTTCTCTCAAGTGTCCTTTTATGCTACTTGAGTACCTTTAATCCTTGGTCTCTTATTTTATTCCAAGCACCTCCAGTATTAACATGGTGTTCCATAGCTCTACTTTACATTCAACAAAAAGTAACTATTTAAAATCCACTAATGAGATTCCAACCAAATACTGGTCTCAGAAGTCAGAGAAATTCATACCTGCACCTAACAGCAAGATCTGGATTAGGTTGTGGGAAAAGGACTTTGGAAAAATGAGCACGCCACAGATCCTCATCTACATGAAACTGCAAAAACCACTGAGTTTACTAACTTTCCCACCCAAGAGTCTGAGTACAAACATTGTAACAGCCTCTTGCCATTTCTTTGCTTCGACACCCAGACATCTTTACATCACTTGTAGCCATGAGGTATCAAATAACGTGAAGGGGGCAGGGAATTTCTAAAAACAACAGACTCTTTGTCCGTGTGTGAGTGTGCCAGAGCAGTACCTTAGTATGCAGAGAAATATTGTAAACAGGGACCACTTTTGAAAGACAAGTTTTCAGGAAATTTGTTGGCCTCGTAACATCGCTATGGTGTGTCGCTTAGCTTTGTTTGACTGAGTGATCCTCTACTGACCATGGGTATACAGATGGCTAAACTTTTGTATTATTTTTTTCATCTGGTTCTAAAATAAAGTCATCCCTGTTTCTCTAATTAGATAACTTGAAGCACTCTTTAATATTCTCATTCTTTTGGTTTCAAATACACACACATTAGGCCATTTTCATATCTTACCATCATTTCTTAGATTTAACCAATTTCATAACAATACGGCAATCCCATAATAAAAATTACTTTTGTGTGTAAATTCTATATGACATATGAATGCAAAAAAATAATATTTATGTTAGTATTCTTTTTTTGAAGGTATAGAGAAACTTTATTTTATTTTATTTATTTATTTATTTATTTATTTATTTATTTTTGTCTTTTTGAGACAGGATCTCACTATGCAGTTCAGGTTGGCCTTGGGCTCACTTTGTAAACCAGGCTGGTCTCGAGCTTACAACGATCCTCCTGCCTCAGCCTCCCAAGCACTGAGATTACAGGAGTGCTCCACCATGCCCAGCTATGTTAGTATTCTTGACCCATAATTGAGGTGGTTTAGTTGTAGCAGTGATTGTAGAAGTTTCACATTATGCTGGTTTGATATCATCTCACTGACTGTAAAATCTTAAATTTGTCGTTAGGATAATTTCCTAGAACTAACAAATAATTTATACAAAGAAGCACTATTTATACTTCACATAAATCAATATTCATGTATAAATTCATAACCTTGAATTTTAGTGAAAAGACTCTGTTCTTCTTGTAGACAAATCTAGTCTTACTGGATATGAAAATATGAGCAAGTTATTTACCTGCTTTGGAATATATTTCTCAGTTTTCCATTGTTAAGAAATAAAACTCGGTTGCCAAAACAGTGTATCTCCATTTCTAAAATACTACCATTCCTTGGTTCTTGTAACAAAATAGAAGTTACTGACAAAGATCAATACAATTACTTAAAGACAATAGTCTGTGTATAACTTAAACAGCCAAGTCATTTTATAGGCCTCAGAGAATCAAAATGTCAGCATTAAAATGATCACAACTTAATGTCCAACTATGTCTTTTGCCCATCCCAATAACTCCTCCCTTGTCACTCCAAGACATCTTACTACTTTGTCACATAGGAATATTAAGTGGCAAATTACTAAACTCAGTTTAAATACTATGAGAAATAAGGAGTTTTCAGGGGAAGCCTTTCCATCAGAGTTACATTTGACCTGCTTACAAATTCAAACTTAGGTAAATTTAATATTCCAAGCTATGTTTAACTTGATTTACATTTGTTATAAACACTTCAATTGGCCGGGCATGGTGGTGCATGCCTATAATCCCAGCACTTGGGAGGCTGAGGTAGGCGGAGCGTTGTGAGTTTGAGACCGGCTTGGGCTACAACGTGAGCGCAAGGCCGGTCTGAGCTACATAGTGCGACCCTGCCTCAAAAAATCAGGGCTGGGAGTTTGGCTCAGTGGCTTAAGTGCCTACCCTGTCAGGTGCAAGGTTGTGAATTCGATCCCAGGTGCTGTAAAAAAAAACAACAACAACAGCAAAAACACTTCAACTGTACTCTCACTGACACTGATGGATTTGACCATTTTTTTAAGCTACTAGTAGCATAACTTCACTTGACCTGTTTAGTAGTGCATAAATATGTAACTAGAATTTTGTTATGAATTATGATCTCAATTAAATTATGGGCATAACTTTAATTATTTCTCTAAGAAAATTGTCTTAAGTACACTTCTTAAGACCAAAAGTTAATCATATTTTAGAACTATATGGAAGGACTATACTGAAGTCCCTTTGAATTATTCAACTGATAATTCTGGAATGGGAAGGGAAACTACATCTAGTTTCTTGGATTTCTCTAGGTGATGTTTGTGATTTCTTCCTCTGATTATAGTACTAACTGTTATGTATTTATGAAGAGTATTGTCTATCCTGACATTTAGTTTATGTGTGTGTTTCTTAGGTTTCTATAGGTGTATTCTGTGTCATAGATACAAGGTCATGTGTCATACAGCATTCGATGTAATTCTGCATCACCAAACACTGTTCCGTGTAGTAGTATTAATAGCACGCTCAGTAACTCAACAAATATTGAGAAATTTGAGAATTAGGATAATTCAGAGATTCATAATGCATGGTTAAGTGAGGATATTCACTTATTAGTAAAACAAACTAGAAAAATATTGTTTTATCAAATTTTTTTTCCAAAATGGGATCAAATAAAGTTGTCCTGAGTGATCCTTTTTCACATTCTAGCTTTCTAAATTTCTGAATAGTATTTCTCTTTTGGATGAAAAAGTGGTTTTAACCATACAGATGATATTACTGGTCTTTAAATAGATAAAGTAACTAAAGGCATAAAAGAGAGATAACTCTAGGATCTGACACTTATTAGCTTGAAAGTTTTACAGAGCAGGTAAATAAATAGATGCCAGAAATGCACAGAAGCCAGAGCTGTACAGGCATAGAGACTTGGGGAAAACACAGCAGAATATTTTGAGGAAAAATACTGCAATATATCAAGTGCTGCTGCAAATGTGAACACCTTGAGTAAAAGTCTTAATAAGATTGGGAAGAGTGGAGACCACTAACAAGGACAGTTTTTATTTTTCAGTAAGGTTGACTGGAACCAAAAGCCAAATTGGAATGAACTGAAGTTTGAATGGATAGTGAGACTATAGATGCAGGATGTACTAATACATTCTTCAAGAAATTTGATTACAAATGAGAGAAGGAAAAAATGAAACTGTGGAGTAGTGACTAGATCTAAGTTTCCTTTAAGATACCCCATGTTAGTATTAACCTTTCTGTATTAGTAATGTGTAGGGCAAGAGAAATGAACCAAGAGCGAGGGGTAGCATACAATGAGCAAGATCCTTGAAACGCTGAGGAGCCGGGTGCAGCGGTTTGCTTTGTTTTGACATGCCCTAACAGCACTGCCGTGGAGAAACATTAGCACGACAGGCTTTCAGCCATATAAATTTGCTGCTGCCTCTCTCATTCCCAGATTCTTCTAAAGTCCTTGAGGAAAGGACTACAGAAACGTATTCCAGTGACACAGTTGAAAAGATGGCTATAAATCCCAGGTGTGAGAACACAAAAGTGTTTAAGACTCAGAAGTGTACTGATAAAGATCACAGTAGAAACAGCACTGTTAATAGCATGCATACCTTTTTTACTGTCCCTAGAGAAATCACAGAAACATCTAGGATAAACGTGAAACAATGCTATGCAGACTTCAGGGCTATAGGCTGAGAGTAACCAAAACAAATGTCCATTATATCAAGATAATGTAAAGTACTGTGGACACAGAACAGATGTGAAACAAATTCACTTTGTTTCAGGAAATGTGGCCACTGTAATAACCAGGCCAAAATCTTTCTGAGAACACAATTCTGAAAGAATATATAATCACATTTTATGTAACCGAAACCAGGCAACTGATGGTTTCAAAAACTCAATAAATTCTCTTATTCATGCCACGAAGAAAAATTTTGTATTTGTTTGCTGACATTTAAAAATTAAATGAGATTACAGGTGTGAAACTGTGTAAACTAATGCCTAGTATATAGCAGACACTTAATACGTTAACTGAATCTGAACTTTTTCCCCAAAGGGAAGGAAAGCAAGGAAATAAGGACTGTTACATTTGAGTCTTTGTGTGAACTTACATGGTTAGGTACTTAGTTAAAAATCTTTCATTTGATTTTAGTTTCATTATCAGAATACTAATGTTAAATAAATATGCAATACCATTGTAGCTAGGAAGGTGTTAATCGACAAAGTTAGACTTTTCATAGGTTTGACTATGAACTCATTTTTGAGTTCTCTGAATGTAGTATGTAATGTTCTTAGTGATGCTAAATACTAAATAATATTTACTATGTTTGATTTATAGACTTGCTCTATAGGAATAGCTGTTTAATCTATATATTTTAACCAGGCTTTGGAAATATAAATTAAAATGAGAAGAACTAATTCCTATTAACTATCAGTAAAACTTCCTTTATTTTTTCATTTTATGGAAAAGAAGTAGAGCAAATTTTCAAAACAAAATAACAGAAAAGTAACAATAGTTAATGTATTGTGTATTGTTATCTTCAAAGTAATTACTCATAGAGCAAGATATATGCATAAAACATTCTCCAAATGATATTGACCCAAACCTTTCTTTTCAATGAACTAAGAGAAACTAGTATATAACTATCTTGTATATTTAAACTTTTCTTCCTTTCCCTTTCTCCTTACCCTAGTTCCTCTTTCTTTTTGAAAAATTTCTTCCCGTTTCACAATATCTATTGTACATTTGGACCTTATTTACTTTTTCAGTTTCTCACACCAGGGAGATAACATGAGGTTTATACATGTGAGTCTGACTTATTTCTCTTAAGAGTAATACCTCAAGTCACATGCATTTACTTATGAAAGTCTCCAGTTGATCCTTTTTTATGACTGAGTAGTACTTCATTGTACAAAAACACCACATAATTTTATCCATTCCTCAGTTGATTGGCATTTGGATTGTTTCCATCATTTAGGGCATCTTCTCAGAAGAATTAAAAAATCATACCACAGTGATATATATATATATATATATATATATATATATATATATATATGTTTGCATCAGTAATCCTTTGAAAAAATACTTGACAAATTTTTCTTTCTGAAAGTAACAGATCTTTTAATAAATGCAGAAATCAAGTATTAGTAGACTGTGTTTAAGCAGTCTTGGCATCCACTAAAATTTTGTGAGTGAATTTAATTCATATTCAAACTATATTTTGTAATATATATATATATATATATATATATATATATATATATCCAACTCCTAAGACACACAGCAAGAACATGTTTAAAAAGTTGGGATTTTTGAGTGAAATACATCTCTTTCTCGCCTATAGCTTACTATGTTCAGTAGAATATGTGCTTTTGAGTTTTGGCCTTTTTTTAACCAGAGATAACTTAGTTCTAAAGATGACACTTTCATTGGTATGAGATGGTTTATATTATGTCATTAACCTTGGGTTATATTAATTCTCAATTACTGAAACATGACTGATTGTTTTGGTGTACTGTCATATTTTCAAAGAATGACAGAAATGATTTAGGATATATATTTATCTGCTAACTTGCATGCATAATGAAAAGACTGAGAAGTATATTCATCAGCAGGATTTGCAATAACAGAGGGGCAAACAAGGTGAAAAGGAAGTCTTGGAAATCAGTTTCTGCAGTTGCTCTGACCCAGAAATATCCAAGAAGTCTGTCAAAGTAAATGACATTTCATCAATCACTTAGACTATGCAACAATAAAAATATTACATACAGGTTGATATTTTTTAAATCCTGAAAGATAAAAGTCTTAAAATCATATGTTTCAAAATGTCGACAATGTTATATGAACAAATTGTGTTGCAGGATATGATGCCACCATATTGGAGAAATTGCTTAAATTCTGCAAGTAATGATGTTACCAAGAAATGGAGGACATAACTTAGAAATCCCTGTACAAGTTTGTTCTACAGTCACAAAGGATATGAATCATTGAGGTTGTAACCCTTGAGTTCTGTGTCTTGTAGCTGCCAACCCACTCTGACCAATGGGACATCTTCTTTGAAGTTATCACTGAATCAATATTCAGTTCAGCTGACCCTTTCCTGGTATGTCCTAAACTCTCACAAGCTCACACTGATTGTAAATGAAAAAACTGAGAGACCTTCCTTAGATGTGACAATACCAAAGAATGTGGAAATGGTGATCTTAGAGAGTAACTTCCAGAGAAATTCCAATAAAATCTACTTTAATACTTAAAGTTAGAGGCTTTGTTTTATTAAATAAAGTACACCATTGTATAAAAATAATCTTCTAAGTTTTATGGCATTTGAATACTATAAAGACAATTTTCTCATGAGCAAATGAAATATTCCTATATTCTTTGGCAAAATTTTCTAGGAATATGAGATGAAATTATCCATTAGTAACAAAGTAGAAGAAGTTATAGAAGGTTATTACCTAGAGCAACCTCACTGGCTGTTTCCATGGAAATCTGTGGGTTTCAAGAGAAAATTAAGCAACAAAGCAGTAATTTTCTCAAGTGTTATTTCAACGAGCAAAGAGGGATGTCTAATTACTTTTCTAAAATAGACTTTTCATAAGAGTCATATACTGTTTAAAGTACAACATACATTTTATCATCAAACATTGTCTCATGTTTCAGTGAGCAGAGAGATTCAGCATTTACCTTGACCTTTAAATCATTCAAAATGAACAGTTTCACCCATGCTTCCTACTCTGGGATATTTAGAGGGCATAAGAAGCCATCAGACTGTCCCTGAGAAGTTTCAGCAAGTGGTGAGAACTATGGGACAATTCGGTTTGAAGTATGGGGGAGAATTTTGAAGCAGGTTAATGGCAATGCTTCTTTTACTATAATGAATTTTCAAAAATGTAAACATTCATCATATATTTGCATTGCGTCACGTCTATAAATATGCCAAGTGGAACTTAACAGCATATAAAAATTGGGCAAAGCCTCAAGTGGGCAGAATGTCAGAAACAGTAGGCCGACATAGCACGTCCATGGCTGGGAAATACGTGAAAGAGGAAATATTCACACTCGTTGGGTAACCTGTAGTCATGCAAACACACACTTGAAAGTCTATTCTCAGCCATCATGGCTTTGCCTAGTGATACTGTAGGGATTAAGAAAGCATTCTTTAGAAAAGTCCATGTGTTACTCAGCTTTATGTTTCTGGGAACCCATCCCTAAGATACACAATTCAAAAAATAAACAAAGGAAAAAGTACGGGGCAGTTATTTTGACTTTTGGTTTCAGAGATTTTAGTCCATGGATAGCTGGCGCCAGTTCAGAAATATAATGATTGTGGCAGAGGGAAGTAGCAGAGGAGAGCTGCTCAACTCACGATGGTTGGAAAGCAGAGCAGGTTGGAGAGCCAGAGAGAGAGAGAGAGGCCTGGGCTGGGATACACTCCCCGAGGCCGCCAAGGTGCACTTCTTCCAACTAGTCCCTGCCTCCTGAGAACCCATTCAACTCTGAGGTCACTGTCGGTTCCCTACCAATCCAGTTACCTCTCCAGGAGTCTCTTAATTTGGTCAAAGGGACAATCAGGATTAACTGCTACAGGCTACCACTTCTAGGTTGACATGCAGGACACAGACTGGAAACAGAGTCTTGGTTGTATTGCAACCCATTCTGTCCCCTCTGATGGGCAGAATAGTGTGGTTGTGGCATCATTTCTTGGTTTTGAATTTCCTTTATGAAAATGACTCTCAGTTAACATAGTGAGAAAGGTGTAATAAATTTACTCCCAGAATGCTTTTGATAATTCAGGATATTTAAAACCAAAATATATAACCAAACATCATTTTAAGTATTTGTTAAGCATATCTATAAGGAAGAAAGCATTGAATTCATCCTCACTTCCTTGCCATTCATATAGTATCATAAAGATCCTTAAACTTAAGGCTTTAAGGACAGTGCCCAAGATAGACATACCTCATAAAACCACATAAGTAAGGTTGGGTGCTTAGAAGAAAGAGTAAGCTGTCAATATAAGCATTTGTATTAGTGATTTGTGTCATGTGTTTCTAAAATAAGAATTCTTTTGAAGTTGATATTAGTGTAGAGGCATTTTAAGTGCATACTTAAAACTTGATTATTATGTCCATTTACATGCTAGACTATAAGGGTTACCATGATTTTCATATGTCATGGATCTGCCTTATGCTTTGTTTATAAATGTTTAGTCTTAAACACAGAATACTTATTATCATAAAATCTATGAGTTACTTTATTACAACATGTATACATATCAGAATATGTATCACATTGATATCAAATTCTAGTGATACTTTGTCTCGGTGGCATATAAATTCTTTCTAGTTGTGATTCCAGTGTCTTTTTTATATTTTATTTTTTGGTACCGGGAATCAAACTCACAACCTGATCCTTGTCAGGCAGGTGCTTGTGCCACTGAGCTACATCCTTAATTGATTCCAGTGTTTTTGAGCAATAAGGTGAATTTCAGAGGATGGATCCCAAGTGTTTCCTATCAGATTCTCTACATTTTTGGATAAACAGTCAAAAGATTATTCACATTTGTATTTCTTCTTCTGACAATTTTTAAAAGTTGTTTTTTAAAATGAAAGTTCTCATTTCATCCAAATGTTTGAGTGTATTGTTAGGAAGTTTTTCATAATATGTCCTAAGCATGTCTTCACTATTTGTGGGTCCTCTTGTTAAGTCATTATTTTATTCCTGGCCATGGTTGTTTATGCTTGAATAACTCTCCATAAAGCTTTGTTTCACTTGCCTTAAAAAAAAAAAGTCTTTTGGCTGGGCTGTTGGTTGACTTAAAGTGGTATGGTGGTGTGCGTGCGTATATGTGCATGTGTGTGTTTGTCTAACTTTTATATTAGTTTCCTTCCTCTGTCATAAGATTTAATTTGTTCTTTTTGTGACTTTTTATCTGAAATCTTAGGCAGTTCATTTTTGCCTGTATTTTTGACCTATACATAGGAAGTTACAAATTTTCTGCATGACTGTAGCTGCATCTCACTTATGTCATATCTTTATCGATCAGTTCAAACATCTTCTGTTTTGTGATTTCTTTAATGCCTCATATTTTGTTTAGAAATGTGTACCATAGTACCTAAATGTATACTATCTTTTCTTTATGAACTCTGAGTCAATTGCTTGGTAGTCAGAGAATGTTTTCTCTGTGATTTCAGTTTTTTTTTTTTTAAGCAAGTGTTGAGATTTAGAGTGTAGTACATGCGGAAATGTTTAAATTTTCTGCACATGTGAATGAAGTATCTTCATTTCACCTGTTCTGTGCTACAAAAACCTCTGCTTAACTTCTCCATCCCTGGTTTCCCAGTCTTCCTATGGAGATTCTTCACAAACATGAAACTGCTTTCAAAACAAAGAGGTGTGATCTTGGTGCTTCAAGTTCCACCTCTCATGAGATCTCTTGAAATTCTTCTAACATATTTTAAAATATTGATTCTGGTTTTTCTTGTTCGTGTTTGGTCCATACCAAGTTCATCTGTCATGGAAGGATGTATCTACATTTATATGCTTACCAGTGTGCTGCGATTTTGTCTTTTTGAAAGTATTTTATGAATCTTCATGTGCATTTATATGTGTGAAAAATTTCTTTATTTGCCACATATTTTGAAGGTGTGAGTCTATATTTCTTTTTTTAAGCATCTCTTATGGAGAAAAATTGCAAGTTCAGTACAGAGAATGTTTTCTTCTGAACCATTTAAGAGACCTGCTACCCCTATCCTTTCTTGTGCATTTTATACAAACAAAATCATTCTTAAGTATTATCACAATGTAACCATCGAAATTAGAATTAATGTCAATGATCATTTCTATGCAATCCTCAGATACCACTCAAGTTTTTCCAGTCATTGCTATAAATAACATTATTACAAAAAAAAGAAAAACCCAGGTTAGAATCTCGCTTCTCTTTACTTTGATCCAGTCTGAAAATGTTTCTTTGTCTATCCTTGGCCTGTATAGCTCTGATACTTCTGAAGATTTGGAGGCAGTTAATTCTCAGAATGTTCCTCAGTTTGGGTTTTCCTGTTGCCTTAGGATTCCATATAAGTTATACAAGTTTTAAAGGAGAATGATAACAGGATTTTCCTAGTATAGTCTTTCAGGTGACACAAAACTTTTATTTGTTTTGTGACTGATGATGTTGACACATGAAGGTGGTATCTCCATTTCACAATAAAGAAATACTTTCTCAAACTATGTGAGCATGTTAGAGATGATGTGAACATTATATTTCTCATTTAGTTTTACGTTTATTTTACTGATGTCAGCACTGACTCGTGATTTCCAGATTCATTTAATGATTTATCTATGAATTATTTGTCTCAGTGTTTATGAAGTCCCTCAAATATGCAAGGAAAGCAAATTTCAGATTTGTTCACATGACCTTTTCACATGTTCACCCACAGTTGGGATACTTTTTTACACTCTGGTAGCCTAAGAATTTTCTGGATTATCTTATACTTTTCATGCTTCAGCTCTGAATTCAACTATTTTTTCAAAGAACACTAGTTGTTGTAGTGAGAAATGGTGTTTAGAAACAAAGGTCATGGTGTCAGCATGGTCTCTGCTATGGAGTGTTAATATATCTAGGCTGCTGAGGGAAAGAACTAGGAAATATGTCTGTACAAAGTTATATATCTATATTTCTTTACCCACCAGTGTGTCAAAAACCAGTAGTTCACTTCATCGATACCTTTAATTCTAATTTAACATTTGATTTTAATTTATTTCTGTTTTGTATTTGTAATCAACTTCCACACTGAGAAGTGTGATTTGCATTATGCTTCGTAAATTTATTTATTTAATTAATTTTTCTATATGTAATAGGTCTCGTATGGACACCCTCCAACCTCATTTGACATAATACTCTTCCCTCCACTCAATTATCTCACTTGAGGTATTTCCATTGTTGTCTGACTGGCCCAGTCACGCTCTGGTCTTTATTTTCATCTTGATGGAATTGGATTCTGAGATCCCATATCGTTAACCTGCCTAAAAAGATGCCCTCCCAAGTGTACTTGATTTCTGACATCTTAAAATTTGTCTCTGCCACATGCTAATATACTTCTCAAATTCTCATACATGAATTTGGGCTTCTACATTAATGTCTCCTCATCTTGCTTGACTTTGATAATCAGTCTAGATCAAGGCATGAGTTTTCCTCTCTCTAATAGCTCTGGAGTGAATTGTTTAAGGTATGAAGGGAAAGAGGTAAAACAATGATTTAGTTCACCAATTCATAGTAGTTTCCTAACATCATATATCTTTCTCTCTTTGTCACACAGTTCCTTAGAAGACAGTGATTCCCTAGATCTCCACAAGAAATTAATCCTACAATTCCTATAGGCAACAAATTTCACAAATCCTCAAATTCTTTATCTAAAACAGAATAGCATTTCTAAATGATCTACACAAATCCTCTCTTACCTAGTTTAAATCTTATCTACATTAGATTATATATAACAGCTAATAAAATATAAATGATATAAATAGTTATACTGCTTAGGAACGCAATACAAGAAAAATTTTGTTCATGATCAGTATGTATGCAATTAAAAAAACATTTTGGCTCACAGTTGGTTGAATCTGGGTTCTAGAGTCAGTAGATAAAAGGGGCCAGATGTACTTAGCATTCTACTTTCTTACTTATATGATTTTCCCTTAGTCATTGTAAATTAACAATATTTACTACCCATAGAAATATGACAATGGACGATATTAAATTATATATAAGGTAATACACAAAATATAGACCATCCATATGTTTTTATAATTTATACATTCAAGTTTAGATTTCCTTTCCTATATACCGTTTTCCTTCTATCCATCTCAAATTTCTGATCTTCCACTTGAGATCACACATATTTCTTCTGAAGAAGTATTTTGCTTTCCAATACTAGGTTCTGCTAGAGATAGTTCTTTCAGAATTTGTCTAAATTTTGTTTCATTTTAATTTTCAAAGAACATTTTTGCTATGTATGGAATTTTGGTTGGCAGTTATTTTCTTTCAACACTTGGGAATGTCACTGAGCTGTCCTCTGTTTTCCATTGTAGTTGTAGAGAAGTCAGGTTTTAATTTAACTGTCCCATATTAGGATATAATCCGCAAAGGATGTTTATTTTTTTACCTTCTAGCTGCTTTAAATTTTTCTTTTTCTAGGTTCTAGCAGTTACTGACATGGTTACGTATAGATTTTCTCTTACATTTCACATTGGTTGTTGCCTTATTTGCTTTAGAAAATGGTTTCATAACTTTCATCAGTTTTGCAAAGCTTCTGTCCATTATCTCTTCAAATGTATTCTTAATACATTTTTCTCTTGTATTTTAGTATTACAAATACATACATGTTGAACATTCCTACTGTGCTCTCCATAGTTCTTATCATTTTTCCACTTTTTCTTTTCCACTTTTTTCCATTTGTCTCTGTGCATCATTCAAAATATCCCTGACCTTGGTTATTAACCAAATTCATTGTTTTTAATTTGCACTTAAATAATCCAATGAGTCTTTCATTATGGTTATTTTAATTTTTTTACATTTTAGAATTCCTATTTGCTCATTTTCTGTTTGCAACTTTTCTCTGAAGATTTTAATCTTGGTTATGAGCACGTCATACATAACTAGTAGAGTTGTATCAAAATGTGCTGTAAATAGAGCCTTTGTAGGTCTGTTTCTATGTTATGTTGTTGCTGCTCATTTTTAGTCTTGCTATTTTTTCCTATGTCTGGTTATGCTTGAAATATTTGGATATGTTGTTTGAAAATTGTTTTGAAAGATAATGTGAAAGCAAACATGCTGTCTTATAAAGTTTTTATTTTATTTTATTTTATTTTATTTTGCTAGCTGTATAGGGGACTAGAAATCTGAGTTTGCCTCAGTACTGCTTGAAGGATTGGGATGTACTGAATGTGAGCTGTAGTCTTTGAAAGGACCTTGCATTAGTCCCCATTCTCTTGCTGGGACCAAATTCTTGACGTTCACAATTTAAAATAGGAAATGTTTTTGTTTTTTGTTATTGTCGTTGCTCATGGTTTCAGAGGTTTCAGTTCATGGTCAGCAGGCAGTTCTAAACCAGAGCTGTCATGGTAGAATGGATAATGAAGGAAACTGCCCTTCCCAAGGCAGGCAGGCAGCAGAGAGAAGAAGTGAAACAAAGAGGAAGAAAGAATCTAATAAAACACATACGCGTCAAAGCCACATCCTCAGTGACTTACATTTTGCAAGTGTGCCTTACCACTTAATAGCACTTTCAGGTACAAACTGATTAATAAATTAAACCATAGATCCAGTCACTCGTGTAAAACCCACATCTGAACATTGCTTCATTGCAGATTAAGACCTAAATGTGGGGTCTTTAGATGATGCTCCACATTGAAGGCATAACAGAACTTTGTATAAAGAAATTAATATTACCTGGGATGACCTTTATATTCCCAAACTAAACTGAACAAATTCTCCAATTCCTCCCCTTTCTAAGTCTGGTCAACTCTGATTTTGTTGTCCCTATTTATATCATACAGTAAACGTGTCTACTTCTCCTCTGGGCTTCTTGAATCCCTCATTCAGAAAGAGCAAATACTTTCAGGAAATGACTACCACATGGCACACTTGAGTGGCACTAAATCCAAGATTCCAGTTGGTAAATTTTAACTGTCTTTTCAATGTTCAGTGTTTTCAGTGTACATGTTCATTTTTCTCAGGTTTTCTAATTTCCTTGTAGGAGTTTTTGTTCAAATTATCTAATCTACTAGGGGGATAAGTACCATCAACATTTTAAATTATTCCTTCATTGTTCAAGTATTACTTTCTTGTCACTTCAAAATTCTAATCCCTGATCCATTTTAAATTTGTTATCAAACACATCTCCAAGACATAAATTATAAGAAAAAATCTAATTTGTTTATTCTGTTATAAAACTTTGATCAACAAATACTGGCAGCAGGTTTTATGAAAATTTGTTGAATTTCTAATTGACCATCCAGAAAATTTGTAAATTAGAAGCATTCATCACAGGAAATTTAACGTGATTGTTCATTAACTTCAATCCAATTCTTTTTGCTTGTTAGATGAGGGACTTTGAGCAAGTTTTTACTTACATATATTTCATTTTTCTTATAGATAATATGCAATGGTGAATTTTTGTTGTGTTATTCTCAGAATGTAAATAATATTGCCACAAAATAAATAGTAAATTAATGTTTTTTCCCAAGAATGCAAGGTTGTTATTTTTCATTTCTGTAACACTTAGTCTATATTGTATGATTATTAAGAGAAGTGAAACAAATTTCTTCTGTGGAGTCACTTTGAATGCTTGTTCAACTTCTTGTGTATCTAGATGGTTTATTAGAGCAAAAAATAATATGCATGAATAATTTTGAACCTAGTTTTCTGTCATTATTTTCAAAACTTTCTTGAAAAATAAAAATGAATGGTATGTACTTTTACTCACTGGTTTTATTTTGTCTTGTCAGGCTATGCATGTGCCATCAACTCCCTAAAATGTTACAACACTATCCCACTTTCCTCTTTTCTAATGTATTAAAAACTACTTTATTAAAGTCATGCTTATTTTTGTTGTTGTTGTTGTTGATTTGTCCAGTATTGGGGATCCAGCTCACAACCTCACAACTGCCAGGCAGGCACTTAAACCACTGAGCCAAGTTCCCAGCCCTAGTCATGCTTATTTGAAAGGTTTGTTTTATATAAGCCATGTACTTTATAGAGTAAGAGAGTGTGAAATTCACAGTAAGCCATGAAGCTTTTCTATATTTAGTAGTGAATTTTGATAATCCATTAAAGTTTAAATATAGAGGAAATATGCCACAGATCACAGAAGCATGTGTATGGCTATGAGGGTAATATATATGATATTTGTAGATTTTAGAAATGAATTCAAGGCCTGGTGGGGAGTCTTGGTAGGCATATTTATAAATCCTTTGTAAATTTATAATTGGTGGCAATTGTTCATAAAATATTTGTCAGAAATTTTCAAATGATTACATAAAATTGCAAAAGCATTCACTTTCTATAGTGTTACATATATATATAATATATGTATATTATATATATAAATATATATTGGTTTTTTGTTTGTTTTATTTTGATTTGTTTTGTTTTCCTTGTACCAGGGATTGAACTCATGACCTGCAGGTGCTGTGCCACTGAGCTATACCTCCAGCTCCATATAATGTTATATTTTTGTATTTTAAAAATTCTATAAATCCTTTGGAAATATTTACAAGTTCTAGAAATTCTTGACCTCCCTTAATAATAAGATTGAGCATTAAATAGAAACATGAACAACAACAAAAAAAAAGATTTTTAAAACGATCACACAAAAATAAATTAATATATATTGACTGCTAACTGTGCACCAGCCACTAACACTTTTCCATACATTATACAATTTGATTCTTAATACAAATATTAGGTGTCTGAGTTTTTAGCTACCCAAACAGACAAATAAATAAATGCAGACAACTCCAAGATACAGTTGCTTTTTAAAATCATAACTTTCTTGAATCCTCTATAATTTCAAATTTGTTCAAATCAGTTACATGCCACCTAGTGAAATTAAAAAGAACTGCAACTCATCATTTATTACTACAATACACTTCTACAATATGTATTTTTCTCTATTTCCCTCCCCTTTCTTTTTCTTTCTCTCTTTTTCTAGCTTTACAGGTTGAAAAGTCATTTAATTATGCAATAGGAATATAAGTACTTAACAAATACTACAGGCTTGGCCCAGACAATCCTAACACCAGAAGTTTGTGTTACTTATTAACAGATAAAAATCTCAACTTTGATAGTCATAAAAATGAAAGAAAGGTGAAGAAAGACATCTGGGAAAAAAACTCTAAGTGAATATAATGAAGGTCAATTATAGTTAGATAAAAAATAGAAAGAAAATTAATGTTAAATAACACATCTGAATTCATATATATATGTCATAGCTGTATATCTTGTGCAACACTTTGTACCCTTTAAGAAAGCTGACTTCATAAGCCTAGAATTTCTCTCAAAGGAATAGAAAAACTTCAATTTCTTTTCCTTAATATCATTCAGTTGGTCTGTTGCAGAAATTAACTGCCTTATCTTCACCTATTTCTTTTTTAGTTAAGTTTATCTGTACATTTTAAGTATACATAATGATCACATTCATCATAGGAAATTTGTACCTGTATATGAAATAACTTGTTTTTTTTTCCTAATCCACTACCCTCCCTTGTCAAAAAAGAGAGTTTTTTCTTTACAGTTGGAGAAAGAAATACTATAATTAAAAAAAAAAGAAATATTATGATTGCAACAATTCTACAAGTCAATGAACCTGTTACATGTATCTTCCCTACCTAAGAATGAGTTGATCCTACATGGACCCAGGCCATTTGTCAGATCACTTTTTTTTTTCAGATCACATTTTTGAAAAGGAGGAGATTTAGCATCCTGTACTTCAGTACTGAAAAACTATAGGGGCAGCCTCAAGGTGCAAGATACCGAGATATGTGCTTTTTGTTAAAATCAGGTGTTGCGTGAGACTCTCCCTTGTGATAGATGATTTGGAAAAATATCTTTGCTGTTCTAAATCTCTCTCCAGATAACAACTAGATTTCATGTAGAAGTTGGTTTTGTGCTCTGCAATTTTAAAAGGGTTTAAACCAGCCCAGAAAAAGGAATAGGCAGCAGATACAAAGAAAGCAGTGCCTGTCCATCTATTTGATAAACTTTTCTCAAGACTCATCACACGGTGGTAGTCTAAGAGTCTGAGTTAAGATCTATAGAGATGCACATTAGAAAGAGGGAAAGTGCCAGGCAAATCTTTTCCCCTCCAGGACACTTCATCCCTCTTTTGTGTTTCAGAGTTGAAGTCATAGGAAAGCTCCCATCTCTCTTTTCATCATGTCCCGGGGAAGCCAGGGCTTCAGGAAAAGGCCAACATTTGTCCTCAAGCTGATTGATAGGGGCAAGAGTTGGGAGTTGTTAGCTTCATGTGTCAGCTCTCTCGGCAAACAGATGTGGTGAGACTAGCAACAGCGTGAGGCCTGTGTCACTGAGGTACGTGTGCTGCTCTCCACAGATCCTAGCCTTAATTCGAGATGTTCAGTTACTTGCAGCATTGTCCTCACAATAAGAGTATGTGGCAACTTTTAAAGAAGTAAGCGTATGTGGGAGGCCAGGACCAGAGAAGCAGATATAAATTTGACAATAGAAGAAAATAAGTGTCAACACTGAGTTCTGAAACTATTCGTATAATTCCATATAAAGCCAGTTTTGTTAAAATCTTTTGTTTTTCTTTATCTTTTATGTTGTTTGTGTGAGGATGGGCAACGTTTGTGCTGGCAGTGTGGGCATTTTACAGCTGTCTAAGAGTTTCCAATGATATTCAGCCTCCAAGTGGTAAAACATGAGCATTAATAACACATGAATGACAATTTAATCAACAATACCGAAATAATGAATTACTTAGTAAATGTTTTCAAAGAATAAATATAATAAGCAAATTATTTAAAGTAGTTTATATAAAACTTGCGGTGTTTCCACGAAACTGAAACTTGTCTAAGTGCACTTATTACTTCCTGTGCACACACATAAACACCATGCACACATACTTCCTTTTTCATCTTGAATTTTCCTGTAAATAAGCAGACTTCCCAGGCCTGCTCTTGGTGCCAAATGAACCTTTTTCTTTTGCTGATTGAGATCTGGCTCAACAGCCAATGTTTCCCGCTGGGTTCTTACAGAGGCTGCATTCATATTTTACCCTAATTTATTCATTATCAAACATCAAACCTTTGGAAGATAAAACAAAGAGCTATGGAACAATGCAGGGAGAATTTACTGGTTTGTTTTCATCTTTAATCTCAGAAGAAAGAATTCTTTAGTAGCATTGTCCATTCCACTAATACATCATCCAGGTAATTGGGGGCAGGTTGGGGGTAGGTGACAGTCTGGGACAAATCAACTTTCTGCATCCACAGATGCACACAATAATCTCCAACATCCAAAGTATCTAATGAGAATTTCAGAATCCAGGGCATTATATTTGTTGACCCAGTCTTGTAATTAAGTATCAAACGTCTCCAAGTTTTTTTGTGAACATTTACAAGTTACATAGCAAGATCTGCACATGGGAACAGAAGACCTTAGTCATTCTTTCCTTCTAAGAAGAAAGTGTTAATGACAGTTCTGGACAAGTACCAGATTTCAGGATCAAAGACCCCAGTTTCTTGTCAGTTTTGCTGCTTTAGTAATGAATAAACCACATATTTTCATTAGTAAAAGTAGATATCCCACCATTCAAGGATTCTTTAGAAGACAGGTGAAATTGTAATATGCAAAATGTTTCATGAAATGTTCAATATATCTTAAAAGTGTTTAATATATAATTATGACAAAGACTGATATTATTACTTGCAATCAGCAGATAAATTAGCAAAGATAACATACTTTATCATAATTGAGCTCACTAGAAAAATGCCTACAAATTTGTTATGATTTGTCAGAAGTATAGTAGCCCAAATACGTAGGATTTTTTGCCCTCCCTAAAATTCTTACAAGACAAACTGGTTTAAAACATCAAATCACATCATTGTGCCATGACAATATGGTAATTAAATGAATTATGATTGACTGTAGCAAAGTATCAACAGACAACAATTTCCAAGATGCCCAGGTCCATCAAGGAGAAAAAAGTTAGATTCACAGCCACTATGGACAAAAACCAAAGAATATTGTAAAAGCTTTCTGGGTGCATGTTTTCCTTGATATCACCACTGTTCGCTCTATTTTGGTGTTGTTACCATGTGACAGCATGGCTGTCCCTGTCTAATCAGTCAACAGCAGGCACACGATCGAGACATGGCAACTAATTTTTTGTCTTATTTTTGGCTTTCTTGGGCATTTTGCAGACTTAAAATGACCCATGATTTACTGCAAAGGCAGCTCAGGAGCAGCCTGGAAGCCAAGCTATGAGCTGTATTTCCCATTATTCTCCACCATTCATGGATATCTGGTATCCTTGAGGACTAGCATAGTCTCTTTAAATATTCAAGAAAAATAGAAAGATTTCTGACTCTCCATTTTTCACTTCCTATTGGGCATAAAGCAGTTTGGTCATTTAATGAAACTGTCCTTAGGAAAGGATTCTCTACTTCTGGTGGTTTTCTAGGTAGTCATCAACAAGGAATAGAGGGTTATACAGACTTGGAAAATTCAGGATTCTGACCTGCTTCTTCCCAAATACAATGCTTTATATCCTTTAAAAGCAATCCTAGACCCAGTTTGGTTGGTACAATTGCTCCATGGTGACCCAGCTGAAACACTCAAATTTAATTCTGATTTGATTCCCTACATTTTCTTGTTGGATTGATATCATCCTACATCGCATGGATAGTGACCACTTAGTTGAGTACAGTTTACCAAGTGGTTATCTCTGTGGCAAAATGAGATAATATGGGTTTTTTTTTTCTTTTTTGTTTTGTTTTGTTTTGTTTTGTTTTGTTTTGTTTTGTTTTTGCAAAAGTGCTTTGTCCTTCCTGTACCTGTCCTTTCTTCTCAAGAGGTCTGGATGTGGGTTGCTGATATTTGGAAAAGAGATATTACAGCAACTGAAATTAGATGCCCTCATTTTGTGATGGTAGAAGGACAGTGACGTTAACAGTAGAAGGAACACCTGAGACCCCAGGAGCAATGTGGAAGGTGGAGGTATATAAATGATAATATAAAAAGGCCTGTGGTAAATATCTTGAGCTCAGACAATGTTTGGAGAGCATGAAATACTCATTTCCATAAATTGACTCAAAGAACACTTTGTGATACCCTGGATATGATAGATTAGAATATAAAAATTGGGATTTGAGTGGCAATGGTTTACAGCAGTAGGTTAGAGGTACTGCTGGTACAACAGTTAGATCCCTAAGTACTTAAGGTATCAATTTAGAAATACAACAAAAATCAAGGAAGAGGTTGTTTCTCCCTGATACAAATCTGTGCTCTTTTATTCAATTATCTTATCCTTTGGAATTAATTTATTTTGTAGAAATGACAATGTAAATATAAAATAAATTTAATATTTATTTAGAGACATAATTAAGTTGATTTTTATCACTGTTTTTTTGCTGTGTTTTGTTTTGTTTTTTGTTCTTTTGGTACCGGGGATCACACTTGCGACCTCATGCTTGCCAGGCAGATGCTTACATCACTGAGCTAAATCTCCGGCCCCTGTTTTTTCTTTTTTTTAATGTGGACAAAAGAAGGTAATGAGCATTTGACCTTTAAAAAGAAAAAAAGTTATACATGAGAAGAATTCATTACCTAAAACTCATGAAAAAACTGTTTTTTCTTCCACGTGTTATAAATAAAATCAGAGCACAGTATGCCCTCATCTATACAAACATTTTGTATTTATATATATCCACATACACAAATGTGGACATACACATACCCGTATATTTTAGGTGATAATTATCTAAAATGTCAAGGTTTGTTTAAAATATTTTAAAATTACGATTCAATAATTGCAATTCATTTTACTTTATTTCCATGTTTAGGAATCATCCGAATTTTAATGATATACATTTTTGTTTGTTTTGTTTTTGGTTCCGGGCATTGAGCTTAGGACCATGAGCTTGCCAGGCAGGCACTGTGCTGCTGAGCCATATTCCCTACCAAGTTTTTTAAAAGTCTTACTTGAAAAACATAGCCATGTAATTATTGGAAAAGAAAGCCAAAAATGTGTTACTGGAAAGAATCCAGGACCTGGCAATCCGCCCAGCTGGTGGAATCCAGGTGACTGATTCCTCCCAGCCACACTGCAGGACCTAGTAACTGGCCTGGGAAGAATACAGGTGACTGACTGGTTGCCCAACCCCCCGCTCCCCCGCTATGCCAGCAGGACCAGGCTACCGGGGAAATGCCAGGCACACAGTAGGACCCCAACTAGGGCACACATGTTGGACAGGCAGGACTAACATGATGGAAAAGCCCAGAAGTAACAGTAAGAATATGAGCCAACAGGTGGTAAGTTAGGTGAACTAGCACTGTGCTTGGAGACAAAGACACACGGAATAGAAGCAGGTGGGTGGGGTCATCCTCTTTTTTTAAAATTTAATTTAATTTAATTTTTATTTTTATCTTCCTTTCTTTTCCTTTTCCTTTTCCTCTTTTTTTTTCCTTATCTTTTTTTCTCTTTTCTAAATGACTGGGGAGAACTCCAGCCACAGAAAAGTAATCCCATGCCCCAAACCCAGAACCCAAGTTTCTATAATCCCTTGATCACTCCTTCATTCTTTCTTTTCTGCCCTCTTCTCTCATTTCCCAAAGCTTGTGTGACCATCCTTTCTTTGTCCTCCACCCTTTTTTCTACTTCCCTTGCAGCTATTTTTGTTTTACACACCATCATTCTTAAATTTCCCCACCACAAGGTAAAGCCACGCTACCAAAGGAAACACATTGTGTACAGTCTTCCAATTTAAGATCAGTTCTGTTATATTACTGTAGATTTTGCTCCAATGGTTTAAGGTACAAAATTAATTGTTACCACAGTTTGTCGGTTTCTAAGCTATACTTGATGCTATTGCTATTGCTGATTATACTACTTTAACTAGCATGTCATATCTATTATTGTCAGTTGTTCTCCCTTCAATAACAATACTGGGAAGCTCTGGGGTAATCAACTCACCACAACCCAACACAAAAGGACTGCGGACTGAGCCAAACAGATACCAACATTCCATTCTTAATTAATTGGGAAGGTAGGATCGTCTTGCTACCGTTTGATTTCCTGATCTCATATAATTTTTATGAGATCTTTGCTTTCATGATCACTAACCATGATCCTGTCTTTAGGGTCAAAAAGTCTATCTTTAGTTTTGTTCAAGCAGTTTTGTCAGCTTTCAACGTGATTTTTAATTTCCTCGATATCTCTTTGAATCTGTTTCATGCATTCTACTCCTTTCCTATATTGTTCATTCAAGATTTCCGTCATTTTCCTATGCTCCTCTTTTTTTTTTTT
>RJWM01012060.1:0-57821 GCA_004363535.1 Dasyprocta punctata
CAAATGAACATTTCACATTAAAAATAAAATCTGAAGGAGACCCTGAAAAAATTACATTTTACTCAAAATTCTTTTTCTCTGTCACAACTAATTTTTTATATACATAGATTTTATTTCAGATGACATAATACTCTACCCAGAGGATCCCAAGAACTCTACACCTGTTTTTTTGTGACAGCAATGTATTGAGGTCTCCCAATACAGTTGTATCAAGACTTACTTGATTTTTCATGTCGATTAATAATTGTTTTATATAACTGGGTGGACTAGTGTTTGTTGCATTATTATCTCTTCCTCTTAAATTGTTCCCTTACCAATATATAATGACCTTCTTTGTCTCTCTTAATCAGTCTTAGCTTGAAATTAATTTTATCTGCAAATAGAATAGCCACCTCTGCTTTTTTCTGGACTCCTGTTGCATGGAGTATTATTTTCCATCCTTTGACTTTCAGTCTATGAGTATCTATTTAAATTAAATGTATTTCTTGTATGCAGCATGTTGTTAGATCTTGCCTCTTGATCCATTCTGCCAGTCTATGTCTTTTGACTAATGAATTAAAACCGTTAACATTGATGGCTAAAACTGATATGTATTGACATATCTTTATCATGTTATTTTCTTTTTTCCTGGTGGATTCCTTCTATTGGGGTTCATAGAGCTGTAGTACTTATCATCCCTTTCTAAAATGTCCTTCAAGATATTTTTGGAGTGCTGGTTTAGTGGTCATGAATTTCCTCAACTGTTCCTTATCATGGAAGTATTTTGTTTGTCCCTCTATTTTGAAAGATAGTTTTGTGGGATGCATCAATCTGGGATGAAAGTTGTTTTCTTTTAGAACTTGGAGTACTTCACTCCAAGCTCTCCTTGACTTGAGAGTTTGTGCTGAGAAGTCCACTGTAATTCTGATGGGCTTTCCTTTATAGGTGATTTGTTTCTTTTCCCTTACAGCTGTTAAAAGTTTTATTCTTGTGTTGAATTTCTGGAATCTTGACTATGATATGCCTGGAAGTAGATTTTTTTATCATTGTTAATTTGGGTTCTATATGCCTCACTTATTTGTATGTCAAATTCTTTTTCTCTGCCAGGAAAATTTTCTGACACGATGTCTGTAAGGATGTTTTTAATGTCATTTGTAGCATCTCGTGCTTGTTCATTGACTCCAGTTAATCTTAAGTTATTTTTCTTTGTCTCATCAAGCAACTGCTGGATTAATATCTCATGATCCCTTATTAGTTTTGAAGAATCATTCTTTTCCTGGTCACTGACTGCAAGCCTGTCTTCAATAGCTGAAATCCTATCCTCACATTGGCTTAATCTTCTTTGAATACTTTCAGTAGAGTTTCTGTTCTCCTGGGTATCTACTTGAATCTGCTTTATGGAATCCATTTCCTTCCATAATATGCTGGAGCTTGTTTATTTTTTTTGTCTGTATCTGCCCTAACATCACTAAACATGTTGTATATTTTGGTAATCTCTGTGGTTATTTGAAAGATTATTTCTGATTTCATTTCTCCAAAGCCTCATTCAACTACTTTGTTACCGCTTCTAAGAAACCTTGTAGGGGGCTTTCAGATTTTCCAGTCTCATTGTCCCCTGGGTTTGCTTTTGGTGAACTGGGTGTCTGGGGTTGTGACCTGTTTAAGTGTCTTCTCATTTCTTTTCTTTTTTAGCTTAATTCCTAAAGTGATACCTGTTAGTTACCTGCAGTGGGTTACTTTAATGGTGATATTGAGGACTTCCAGGTGATGAGCACTTCCCAGAGATATCTACCAGATATAATTGGTTCCTGGGCTCCGAGTCTATTGGAAAATCCTACCTCCTCAGTTTGTCAGAAATGAGAAACCACTACTCACCTAGCCCAGTCCCTAGTTCCTCGCCACCAAGCCCTAGCCCTCTCTGTGACCCCCAGTCAATCCCAGTCCTGAACCAGCAAGGCCAACAGCTATCCAGTTCAATTGAGTCAGTTCTGGCTATAGTGGCACCCACAGCACCAAACACAGTGAACTAAACAGTAAACTCATCCAACCCCCGATTTACAACCCACAACTGTATAAACTGAATTTATATCCATACAACAGGATGAAAAACAATCATATACAATATTTATTTTCACAAAATGTCAATTCTGTCCCCAAGAGTGAGGACCCAAAATGAATATAAGAAAAGGCAGAAAAGTGGGAAAAGAGAAAAGAGACTGCAATAGGTTGGAGAACAAAGATAGGTCCACCAACTTAGGGAAACCACTACAGAAGTCTGAGGGAAAAGAAAGCCAAAAGAGACAGAAAAGAGAACAGAGCAAGACCAGACCCAAAGGGAGGGTAGAAACCAAATCACACTAAAAGAAAAAAAAAAAAAAAAGTCCACTTCCGGGGTTCTCTCTGGATTCGTTGATAAACAACCTGTGGAGACAGCAACCCAAATCGTGGCACTGTATCTCCACAAGCCAGCAACTGTTCATGGATGGAGTAGTAGACAACCTTAGCAGGCTTGCCCTGAGAGCAGCCACCTCAGGCTCGCAGCCATCCAGGCAGTCTCCATGGGTCTGCGCCCAGGTAGGAACCGCTGGGGGAAGCCAGCAACAGTTTTAGCTCCAGGCATATCTGGCCTGACTCAGGAACAGCCCCCAGCAAATTGCTCTCCCCGAGGGAGAATCAAGCCCTCCGCACTCACTGCCAGCCAGCACAGTCCTCCGCGCCCGCCGCTCTCTTCCACCGGGGAATGATTCCACAGAGGTCCCGGGGTTGCCAGCTGCCACCAACACTGCGACCGTGCACTGCTGGGCTTCAACAACTCCCCTCACGCAGTGATTCTGGCTCTGGGCGAAGCCCTGCTAGCCCCCACCTTCTTCTTAGTTGAATTTTTCTCTTTTCGCTCTTTCTGTGGGGTTTGATTCAGACTTAAGGTTCTTCCTGGGTCCAAGGAACCCATCTCTCTCCTTTTTGTCTTCCTCAAGATGGTGTGTTCCCACGTCTAGATGGTGTCTCTCAGAGAGGCTGTTTTCCCTGCATCCTACTACTCCACCATCTTCCCGGAAGTCTCCTACTATTTCTAAAATATTTCTTACACATACACTTTTGCAACCTCTTCTTTCCACATTTCCCTAAGCCACATTTCCCTAAGCCACATTTCCAGGCAAATACTGATTTACTTTATATCATCTATTACAGCTTGTTTCTAGCTGTCCGCCAATGCTTCATGTGGTCATAAGTGGGGAGTTTTGAAGATGTTTGAGCTAGGGTGGGCAAATGTGGATTAAGAATGCAATATAGAAGTTAATAGTGTGGAAAATGGAAGCCAAACCCTGGATATGAGTGGCAGCAATCAATAGTCTTGTAGCCTGGATGTAATATGAAGGGACAGAAATAAGGCAGACCTGCTGCTGTGGCTTGCTGCTTGCTGCCTTCTGCTTTCCATGCCTTGCCATGAACAGTTTATCCTCTGTGATGCCCCTCTGCTCTACCTCCCTGCCCTGGAGCAAGCCAACAATGGGCTGAAACCTCCATAAACTGTGAGTTGAAATAACCCTTTTCTTCTTTAACTAGTGGGTGTTGGGTATTTTGTCTCAGCAATGGGAAAAGCAACTAAGACACTCAACATAAATTGGTTTGAAAGGTTAATCAATGAGTATTGTTGCAGTTAAGAATAAGAAGTACTCCTGTTCAGTTGCACAGCAAGGTGACCACAGGTTAACAATAATATACTATGTATTTGCAAAAGCTAAGATAAAGAAGTTGAAATGGCCGGGTGTGGTGGTGCACGCCTGTAATGCCAGCACTTGGGAGGCTGAGGCAGGAGGATCCTTGTGAGTTTGAGACCAGCCTGGGCTACAAAGTGAGTTCAAGGCCAGACTGGACTGCATAGTGAGACTCTGTCTCAAAAAATAAGGATGGGGATTTAGCTCAGTGGCCTATGCACCTGCTTGGCAGGTGTGAGGTTGTGAGTTCAATCCCTGGTACAAAAAAAAAAATTTGGAATGTTTTTAACATAAAATGATAAATAAGGTAGCACATATGTTTATTGTGTTTTGAACATGAGATGAAATGTATGTGCATGGAAATATCACATGATACGTATTTTTAATATATATGTCAGTTAATTTTAAATTAAAAATATATAAATTGGTAGAATTGTTTTAGAATTCTATATAAATAAAAGCATACACAATACATTTTTGTCTCTTTTTTTCATTGTGGTAAATATGCATAGTATAAAATTCCCATATAAAATCCAGTGATATCAAGTACCTTCATACTGCTCTGCAAACATTACCACCAGGCATCACTAGAATGCTTTTTACCTCCTCTAACTTAAACTCAGTAACTATTAAATAGTCACTCCTGATTTACTCCTTCCTTTCAGACCTTAGCAACTTCTATTCTGCTTTCAATCCCTATGAATTTGACTACTCTAGGAACCTCACAAAATCATATTGCGTTTGTCCTTTTGAGACAAGATTATTTTATTTAGCTTGTCTTCAAGATTCATCCAATTTATAAGGGGTATTGGAATTTCATTCCTTCTTAAAACTAAATAATGTTCATGTGTGTTGTGTAAATGTGTGTGTGTGTGTGTGTGTTTAAATTTTGTGGTTTGGCTAACAATGCTGCCATGAACATATGAGTATAAAAATATCTATTCAGGACTGGGGATTTAGCTCAGAGGTTCAAGTGTTTGCTTGGTAAGCGTAAGGTCATGAGTTCAATCCTTGGTACAAAAAAAAATCTATTCAATTCCTGCTTTCAATTCTTATAGATATGAAACCAAAAGAAGAAATCCTAGCTCATATGATGATTCTAAGTTTAAATTTGAGGACACCATGCCAATTTTTAAGGAGGCTCCAAATTTTTTACATTCTAACCAGCAATACACAAGGATTCCAATTTCTCCACATCTTTGCCAATATTTGCATTTTTCAGATATTTTATTGTGTAAGTATTTATTTTAAACAGCAGCTGTTCTAACTGATATGAAAATGTCATTTTAGATTTGCTTTTTCATTACAGTTAGTGATACCTTTCAGTACAGCAACCCTATCGAATATCTGGAGAGATCCTCTGCATTCTCTGAAATACTCTGTGTATAACTTTCTAGTCCTTAGTATTCTCTTCAGTCTAACAACTTTTGTCTCCCCAGACTCAGCTCTGTCTCTGCAACTCAAAGAGTCCACCACCTTTTACCTCAGTTCTCTCTTCCTCGTGTTGTTGCCTGAAAACTCCCTCAAGTCAGTAAACAATGTCAGTTGTAGGGCTCATCATAGATTTTTTTCTGTCTTTTGGAGATTACTGTCTTCCATTCCTAATGTTCAGTGTATTGAAAACCACTAATTTATAAACTCTGTCCAGTTTTTCTGTTGTTTTCAGGAGAAAAGATAAATCTACTTCCTAATACTTCATTCACATTGACTAGACATCCTCTCTTGATCTGGTTTTTTAAAAAAAATTTTTGATTCATCAAAACATACAGTGACTGTAGTAGCAGACCAAAGAAACATTTTCATTCTCTTCTTAAACACAAAGTTATCAAAAGGAGTCAACATAACATTATGTTAATAAAAACAATGATAAAGTTATTTCTCAGTCACCAAGATATTCAAAAGTTTATAATATTTAATACTGCATTTAATGCTACATAAAAAGCCAAAAAACACAAAAATGTCTTGTTCATTTTTATACAATATTTTGCTGTCATGGAGAAGGTTTAAATACTCTCATCCATGCATGCCCAAACTCCTGACCTGCCCCTGGAGACCTCCTTACAGGCCACCACCCTTGAAATTTATAAATAAGTTTGTTGATGGAAAATCACTACCCTGCTCTACCCAGATGGTAATGTTAGTTTGAGGACCATTGAATACTGGGATTTTCTCTAATTTATCACAATTAAACACCTGTGCTAAATAAGTTGCACGGTTCTACTGTGGATTTAAAACCATGAAATGGTAACTGTCAAAATCCCCTTTTATTTAATGGGATAAGTGGTGTGATGGCCTTCCAGATGTTGTTTAAGTATAATGCATGGCAGTGAGAGCTGGGAGACCCTCTGGAGGCATTGCGGTCTTTGGTGAATCCTGTTGCCTCTGTCCTCCATGCTGCTTCTTTGACAAGGATGACATTGTGTTTAAAGTTAAATATTGAGATTCTGTGTACCTACTTGTCAAGTATTTGTTTTCATATTGTGACAAAGCCGCTGTACGTTGTGCTGGAGCAGGCGAGGATTTGTACACAGTATTGAATATGGGTTACAAACCCGGGCTTGGATATCAGACATACCCAGATTCAAATCTCAGCTCTGTCATTTGCCAGCTGTGTGACTCTGGGCATGTGTCTTAGTTACATCTCTCTTGTTGCTGAGACAGAATACCTGACCCCCAAAATTAGGGAAGGAAAGGGTTATTTCTTACACTTCTTGGGGATTTCAGTCCATACTCAGCTGACTGACTGCAAGGCAGGGCGGCGTGGTGGGGCAGCCATTCATGGCAGCTGCCAAACAGCAAGGTAAACCTGCAAGAGTGGGAAAACATGCCTTCCTCCTGCCCTTACACTGCATGTCAGCTCCACCCTGCGGAGGGTGCAGCACTCACATTGCCAATCCCAGCGCTAGACAACAAGCCAATCACAAACGCTAGACTCAGCTGCGTCCATGCCATGATTACATGAAACTGGGGGGCTCACAGGACCATAAACCATAACAGGATGCTAGTTAAGTACTCTGGCCTTCAATTACCCAGTGCTGCCTGTAAAAAAGAATATATTCAACACTTTCCTGGAAACAAAATATGATAATGAGTGCAAAAAGAGTTGAACTCAATACAGGGCAATGGTAAATGCTTAGTAAAGATGACAGTCTAGCATGTAATAAACCTATAATGATGATAATAAATTCTGCCTCATTTTTACCACTTTTCAGAATGATTTCCAACATTAATAGCTATTTTCAGAGTCTGATCAGCCATGCATATTTTTTACATATCACCTTATTTTTCTCAGACAAATGTCCGAAGTCAGTGGTCCACAGGAAAGTTACAAACAGTTTTTAAACATTAGAAGCAACACTAACAAAAAAGGAGATTTCTCATGAAATCTAATTTTTCAATAAGAATTCAGATTTTCTGACTTCTCAAAATGTCTAAGATATTTTTACATGGTGAATGCACAATTCCAATGCTGCAATAATGGAACAAAAACCAATTGCAACATAAAACAAAGAAGTTTTCTCCAATTTACTGTGTCCCTAACAATTCATTCACCTCCATAGTATCAAGTTGATTATCAACTAGGATGGTAACTATCCTCAGTTTCTTCCTCTTCCCTATCAGTCTGCAGCTCTGTTTAAGGTCGTTCATTCTTTCTAAGTGATAAGCAATATGGACATGAAGAATTTAGAATGTGGTCCAAGTCAGATAAGAGAAATTCCACAAATTGTTTTCTCTGTTCAAGAAAATAATGAAAGTACTCATGAAGTAGTACAAGGCAGCCTGCCTCTTTGTTGTGTGGACATTGATCATAGAGTGTCACTCGACACAAATTTTCCCTTTGTTTTTCTTGAATAAAATTCCTACATGAGTCAACCTCGTTGTTAAACCAAGTATAGACTCCAGATATCCCTTTAAGTATGGTACGGTGATGTGAAAATGTGGAAATCCTGTGTGCAAGTTTTCAATAACATCATTAAAGAAAGAAGGATATTCCTTATTGATATTTTTTTCTTGAGATGAAAATGTAGGTATGATAGCTAAAATTGGAACAGCTATCTTGAACCATGAAGTTGAAGGTATGAATTGAGGATAATAGAAGAACAAATTAAAGGCATATTCTGATGTTCTTTGTGCTGCCTTTCCTGTCATGGACTATCTACATTTACATCAGAGAAGTTTGTTTGTCAATAATGTTTATGCCATCATTATTGGGGAATGTTACATGTAGATGAACTTTATCCAAAGTTGTACAGATCAAAAAACCTCTAATTCAAAAATCTGAAATTTAGCCGGCTGTGGTGGCACACACCTTTAATCCCTGTACTCGGGAAGCTGAGGTAGGAGGAGCATGGTGAGTTTGAGGCTGGCTTGGGATACAACGTAAGTGCGAAGGCTGGTGTGAGCTACATAGTAAGACCCTGCCTCAAAAAAAATAGGACTGGGAGTTTGGCTCAGTGGCCTAAGTGCCTGTCTGGCAGGAGTGAGGTTGTGAGTTCGATCATCAGAAAAAAAAAAAAAAGAATTTGAAATACTCTGAAATTGAAAACAATTTGGGTGTCACATCAGCACTTAAACATTTTTTCAATTCTAACAAATTTGAAAATTTGGATTACAATTCTCAACAGATAGTCTATGCCAATATTTCAAAAACTATCACTATCCAAGATCTGAGCAATTCTGGTTCCAACTATTTTGGATGGAAATACTCAATCTGCATTACATTGTTAACCAATATATTAGTAATTGCATCGTGTGTAGAACATGGACTTAATACCTCAAAGACTTCATAGTTCATAAACATTAATTTATTTGGGCTTTCTCTATATTAAAATATTTATAATCTAAAATATTTAACTACTGCAACTCATTACATACTTTCTAAATATATTCAACTTTAATGTATTTTAGTAGTATGTATTTGTTGGACTTTTGTTATGGTTTTGAGATAATTTCATGCCATACAATTTCCTCATCTAAAGTGCAGCATTCAAAAGTATTCAATATATTCATAATATCATCATTTCAATTGGTTCTACATGTCACTTTCTCTTGTGTTCCATTGGATCAATAAAGTCTGCTAACTTTGGACAGTTAAGCTTCCTGTAGGGAGAAGTCTCTTGTAGAAGGGTAAATACTTTGAAAAAACAATGCATATACCACCTTTGTTAAGCTTTTTATATATATATATATATATATATATATATATATATATATGGCTATGGCATTCATAAAACGTGGTAGAAGAGGTGGGATTTTAGTAGGTCTTAATTTTAATTTATGGTTTTAATTTGCTGGAAATGATATTTAAGGATGAGTTCACTGTAAGTTAATAAACTGAAGAAACATTAATAGATTTGTTGGGATAAAAAAATAAATATTTTTATAACAGATGAAAATAAATTTCTAAATTGAATGATAGTTTAGGATGCAGATACTCTAATACCAGGTATTTTGGAGAATTTTGAATGACAAGTTATATTTGATTTTATATGCCACTCATAAGGACAGTAATTGAGTATGGAAATAACACTGAGCATCTATTAATTTCTCTTTGACAAACACAGAGCTGTATATTTTATATGCTGTATATATCTCTTAAACCTCTCCACAATTAGAAGGTCTTGATCTTATTGTGAAACCATTTGTCAAATGATACTTGCAATGCAGTTCTGCTTCCAATAGATAACAACTATTAATACTAGGTTAAAAATATAAAATAATATATATAAGACTGGCAATGGCAAAACACATGATGGTTAAAATATCCACTTATTTATGTCTTCTTTAATTTCTTTTACCAATGCTTTGTAAGTTTTGGTGTGTAAGTCTAGGGCACACTTAATCAAATTTACTCCTAATTGCTCCATTCTCTTTGATGCTGTTGTAATGGAATTGCTTATTTAAATTTCCTTTCCAGATTATTCATTACTAGTGCAACTAATTTTTACCAAATGATGCCCTCAACTATGCCAAATTCATTTACTACATTGAATCAGATTGATTTTTGTGTGCGAATTCTTTGTTTTATTTAAAAGATAGTAAAATCCAACAAAACAAAACAGAACAAAGCCAATAAAAACAATGCAGCAAAATTGGTACAGAACTTCAAAGCAGGATACTAGGAAAACAATAGCTACCATAGTATATCTTGTTATCTTCACAATAGTTGTCCATTCCATCAGGTATAGCAAAATCAAACCAAAAACAAAACAGAATAAAGCCAATCAAAACAGAATATTGAATAAAACAAACAGTTAATCGAACAAAGCAAAACAGTGAGAACAATACTGGACTTCAAAGACAAGACAGAAGGGAATCCCCCATATTTGCTACATTGCATACTGTCATCTTCCCAAGAGATGACCAGACTGCCAGCCCAGGCCTACAAAATCAACCAAACAATACGAGCATTTAGTTGCTTTATGTGCCTTAGTTGCTATCAACTCAGCCTGTCCTCTGAACTAGCCAGGTGCTTACAGTGTGGCGGGGGAGGGACACACAGTATTTGATTCTCAGTCTGAGCGCCAGTAGGCTCATGGGAGGCACTATCCGACTTTTCCCTCCCTGGAACCCACGCAGCTTGCGTGGCTTACCAGAAAGACTGGTTAGTTGATTTCTTTGTGTGTGGGTTCTTTAGAATTTCTTTTCTGTACAGAACCATGTCATCAAAAAGGGGAACAGTTTTAGTTTTTCCTTTCCAACTTGGATGATTTTGTCTTTTTTAACTGTCAAATTGCTCTAGCTGACTAATTGCTCTGATTAGAACGTCTAGTAGACAGTTGATCAACAGTGACAAAAATACTGTCTCATTGCTGATCTTAAGAGGAAAACTTTCAATCTTTTACAATTAAAATAGTATTTCTAGACACATAAAGACACATGGAATTTGTTCCAGATAACTAATAAAAATTAGAACAAAAGTCGCTCAGATTCTTGTTAAAATGTAAAGCTGTCTTTGATCACTTAGTAATAACATAGTAGAAAATGACAAGTCAATATTGAAAAGATAACTAAAAGCATCAGAAAGAAAGACATAGGATCACATGGAGGTAACTTGACACATTCTTCCTAAGGGGATGGGAAAAACCAAACAGCCTGGAAATATGACACAGGCAGAACTTTAACTGTTGCCTCCAAAAAGAGAACCAGCAACTCAAAATTGGGAAGCCATAGATTGAGATTTGAAAAATAGAGTTCCTCATTGCCACTAAATATAATGAGCAAATTATGAAACTAATATGATAAATCAAGCAATTGTTTGTTTCTGGTACACTAGAAGTTCCCATAATTCCAGGACTGAAACTCTAGAAAGCAGAAGCAAAATAGCAGAAGACAGCAGGGAGCATGACTTGTCCATCTGACCTATTTTAGTGATGCTTGTTATCTCATAATACCATGTGTTGTGGATTTTCCATTTGTTGCTTACCATTTAATAATAAACACCAGACCCTGATCAAGGTTTCCTATTAATTCTTATAATAACAATGTAATATATGTACTTTTGATTTCATTATCTATAAATGGAAATTAAAACTCAAGAAAGTTAAATGCTTTGCTCTACCTACAAAGTGAGTAGGTGTTAGAAATAGGGTTTTGGTCTGAAATTTTTATTAGATGTGATAATTTTGGTAGGTGTTGCAAAACAGTGTTTGTATATAGTAATTATTCATGCGGTCTGGTCAGGATTACAAAGGTCATGCTCCAGTAACAAAAAGCCCCTGAATTTCAGTGGTTTAAAATTCCACATCTTCTTTGCTATGCAAGCCAGGATGATGGATAATCTGACTTAGATGTCTAAACTCCAGTAGTCTATGAAGCCCCTATCTCTCTCTCTTTCCCTCCCTTTCTCTACCCCCTCCTCCATATTAATGCCTCTGTGCAAGAAAATTAAACATTTTTTGAGCATGGGGAAATGTAATTTGTAAACCAACATCCATCTACTTCACTGACATTTTAAATAACAGAGGACTACATGAAAGCACTTTAAACCTCTTAAAGGAAAAAATCATATAATTTCACATATCACAGTGTCAGTGTTTCCTGTCATTTCAGATCATCTGCTTTCAGTACAAAGCATCCAAATCAAAACTGAGAGTAAGACTTGACCACAGCAAATTTTCCAGAGGAGTTTTTATTGAAGTTTTTATTAAAGGGCAGAAGTTCAGTTTATTCTTTAACAGAATGAAGGATTGTAACTCATTACATTGTCTAAGAAGATATTGAATTTGGGTTTGGAACATGAGCAAAGTAAACTTTGTCTTTGAGTGTACATGGAAGAAGTTCTAAAAAAGAATTTTTTAAAACTAACATTAGTTGCCATACTGTGTGCATAATGACCCACCATGCTCCTGACTCATCCCCATGATAAATTTGTGATATTTCCCATCTGTTGGTACCAGTAATGAGCAATGCATTTCACAAGTAAATTTACATATAGAAATTGTTATTGACCTTTCAGTTTCAAAAGACAAATATTTTAAAGAACACTCATTCCAAAATAAGCTGTTTAATTTGTGTCCTCTGTTCTCTTGCATCAGCAACACAAATGCACAATACTGCCACTTCACAAGAAAAGGAGAAAAAATATCTTCCCAAGTGGGAGACAGACCAATATGGGTTTAAAAGCCAGTAGAAATAAAATCCAATTTCTCTGGATTCTTACTTTAAATTATTTGTTTTGGCACCAAAATTGCAAGCGTTAAGATAATGTATAATAATAGTAAGATGGTTATTTAAAATAATAGAATTTTAGAACACGAAATTTTTTCCTTTAAACTACGTATTCAGGTTGGATATAAGGAATTCATCCTCTTACTTTCTTCTTCTCCCTTCACTGCTTAATATCTAGGAAAAAAAACTTTATTGTTGTTTTTTCATATCCGGCTGCCATTATGCCTTATATGTTTGCTCTCTGAGTTTAACTCAGACTTAAATGCTTGCCTCTCTCCCTTTCTTCTTTCTTTCCTTCTTTTCTTCCTTCTTCCTTCCTTTAATCTTCCTTTTTTTCATTACTGAATGTTTCTAAAATTTTCTAATGCAATGCAGTGATTGAAAGTATATTTGAGCTATAGTAGATTTGCAGCAAATGCCAGCTCCAAAGATAACATCAGAAACAACAAATCAGCATAAGCATTTCATCAATATTTACTTTAAATAGTTTACTTCTTTATTTACAATAATCTACTTTGAAAAAATCTCTTGTTTTATAACTTAATCCTTCCTTCCAAAAAGTGCATGCTTTTCTGAGAATTATTTCCAGTTTACCTGTGTTCTGTATTCCAAACTCCAATCCATACTTCCTATGAATCCGTTTATGTAACTCAAAACTCAACTCATGTTCTCCCATAACCTGCTTGTTCTTTGATATCCATTTTATTCTTGAGCACAGTAACTGTAAATCTCCTCACTTATTAGCATTGGTTCTGACACCTCCTAATCCAAACTTCCTTCCTTCCTTCCTTCCTTCCTTCCTTCCTTCCTTCCTTCCTTCCTTCCTTCTTCACCTGCTATAAAATGATCTATGGTATCAATACACTTGCATTTAAATGGGAATTTTATATGTTGCTGACATGGAGTAACGTAAACCTCTCTTCATCTGAAAAGTGAGGATAAATTACCCTACAGGATTGAGGTAACTATTGAAAAAAGGCATCAGAATAACTTGCATTATGAGTTTTTTGTTGTTTTTTATTTGACTCTTCAAGACTTAGCTTCATTACCTCAATTCACATGCCACATCCTTAGTCTACCATTAAGAAGCACCTTCCCTCACTTCCGCCACCCATCTTAGTTCCCACATTCTTTTTCAGGCTGTTTCATGGACACACTGACATGTTCATTTGGTCATTTGTTCCTCTCTTTGTACCTTCCCTGTCTGTTCTAGAATCTAAGCCATTCTCCAGACAGCTCAAAGTCTGGCTTCTCCACCTGTCTTTGTAGAGACCGCTGTAGGTTTGGATGAGTCTTTCCTCTCATTTTCTGTAAGCAGTATTCTCTCACATCTATGTTATATACTTTATATTCAAATCTTTTTCCCATTAGACTGTATGTCAAAGAAACAATTGTAATTCAATTATATATTCCTCAAAGTTTTACCCTCGGTGTATACAAAATTCAGTAAATAATTATTGATTTGCTAAGTGAGGGTATTTTAAAACACTATATATGTTCTCTACCTTACATCTCAAGAATTCTAAGAGGCAATAAAGAAGCAGAGACTGAAAATCTAGCATCACAATGGGATGAAGATAAAAATCACACAACTGCTATGCCTTTAAAGATTTTTAAGAAAAGACTTCTCAAAGATGGAAAAATAAAATTAATTATGCACATTCATATACTGACAGAGAAAAGGTAAAATTAGAACAATATGAAATAAAATTGGAATATATTAGCAGAGCCTCAAAGATATACATACCATATAAATATGATGCATATCTTTTAGGAACTCCACTGAGAGAAATCATTAGACATATAAGTTGAAATGCTATGTATAACATAAGGAAAAATGGACATAATTTAAGTGTTCATTAGTGGTTGAATTTCTAAGTAGTGATCCCTTTATTCAAAACATTTATATTGAGGCCCTACTCTAGCCTCAGCTCTAGGCCATTTGTCTAAACACTGGTTTATAAAACTACGAAAGAATTGGCAATTGTGACTACAAAAAATTTTTCATTTCCAAGAAATTTAGAATTTGAGAGATGATAATATTTATAGTGTGGTGAGAATTAGAAAGAGAACACAAATTCTCTAGATAGTCATTATCTTATTCAATAACTTTCTTTTTAAAAATATGCATGCTTAGGGAAAATGGAAATAAATGGGACAAAAGTTAACAGTGACTAGCTACATTTCAGTTTTACTATAAACTTTTCCGGATGCCTTAAACACATTCAATGGGAGAAAGTGTCCCAGTGTTCAGGGAAGAGCATGAGAAGGTGATGGAAGGGAAGAATGTCATCCTGGCAGGTAGGGCCTCCCTTCTCCTGATACCTCCATTGCCTTAGCTCATTCTCCATTCTTTGAAAGGTGGAAACTCACAACTTCTGCCACCTAAGGCACGTTCAAAGACAGTCTCAGTCTCCTCTGACCCTCAAAGTTTCATAAAGTAATAGTGTTTATATTTATACCAGCACATCCATGGAACTATGTGTAGCCAGAAATTCTCAAAATTTAAGATACGCATGGCTATTTTAGGAAGCTCACTGTCAACTCAGGCACCTTACAGTTTGTCTGGAAGGAGATCTTTAGATCTGCACTCCCAAATCACATGCAGATGACTTTCTTGTTAGTTGTTGGTTTGTACCATGTTGACCATCACTAGAGTAGACAGTTATAGTGGTGAATAAGACTTTTTAGGTGTCAATCTTGTGCTTTTGCAGTGCCTGCCATGGAAGAATAAGTGGTAATGCTACCTAACCTGGGTGTAGAGGAACATAGGGTCAGTAGGACTTTGGAATTATATAAGAAAAAAAAAACAGGACAAGAATACCTGACAAATGAGAGGGAAAATCTAATGCTTATGTATGAAAGTGAGGAAGGATAAGATGCTCTGAGTGATATGGTCCAAGCGGGTGGTAAGAGGACTAAAAATGCAGGTGAAATCCAGAGTATCCATGCACATCAATGTCAGGCTAAAGGGATTGTACTTTATCTATAGGCAATAGTAAATCTTTGAGAGTTTTAAAACAAGAATGTAAAATGAGATACTATGTGTATTTTACCAGGGCATTTAGCATGCAGACCAATGACACAGGCTTCGAGTCACCAAGACCTGCATTTGGGCTTAATCTTAACCACTTCAGAGCAAGTGGTTGGGGGGCAAATTAATATAACTCTAAGCCTCAGGATTTTTAAATCTCTAAATGGCCTTCATTCAAATTTAATTACGATAAACAGCCTATAGAATGTATAACCACATAAAAATATAAATTCAAAGCCAAACATCCAGACAATATGCAATGAATACTGCTTGAGAGGATTTCTTGTCACAAGTGAAAGACAGGTAAAGATGAGCAGAGTGGACTTGGGAAGGGCCAGAGAAAACAGCCTGTACTACCTTGCAATACTCAATCAGTCCTTCCCTTGATAAAGACACTCCTTGATTTAGGGTAGGGATACTGTCCAGTAAACTCATAGTCAGTTGAAAAACATCATATGTCAAAAATACATTTAATACCCCTAGCCTAGTGAAAATCATAGCTTAGTAACCCAGTGCATTGTAGAGTGTCAACTGACCTGCCTTGGAATCACATGAATGACCGGGAGTTGTGCGTCAATACCACTATCCTGTGTCACCAGAGAGGATGGGATTGTACAGCACTAGTCTGGGAAAAGATCAGAATTCAAAATTCACAGTATTCTTTTTCACACAGTCTATTTTGTTTTCATACCATAATAAAGACAGAAAGCTTATTCGGACATCCAAAGTCTGTTTGCTTGTCTTGTGTTCCTCCAGTTATGATGAGTTGCTTAGGGTGAGACCAAGCTGTGCAATGAACCAGTCTTTGTTCTGCGGTAGTTATTTGTCAATACAGGAATCTCCAACTCCTGGAGATCTCTGATCTAGGATCCCTCTGTGATTCTTGTTACAGAAGATTATAGATTTTTAGCAAAGGTTAACAAACACATTTTTCACATGCATTTCACTAATATGAGAGCTTGGCCCTATTGTGTCAGTAATAGAATTTTCATTATACTGTAGGATTTTATATATTCTACCAAGACTTGTGGTTAGTGATCCTCAGGTAACATTCAATCAACTATTAAATTTGTATTTTTATTCCTATTGTCTGTTATACTGTTATTCAGAAATGTGCAGAAGTCACATGAAGAGAATTACTGATACATAAAAGTAGTTACTAAACTGCATTTTTAGAAAGTATCACCAATCTTAACAATGGCCAGAACTCTAGTGAAAATCTATAGTAAGAAAGAATATTGTGCTAAGAAAAGGGAATTTTAAGTAATAATTTCATCCATGCTGAAATGATCAAAAGGTAAGTAACAATCATAAACATGAATATGTAAAAAAATTGCATATGATTAAAGTAGCAAGCTCAATAAAACTTCATCACAAACCTTTATCCAATACTGGAAATAATCTTCAAATAGTTCACATTATTTTTAGAGCATTGACCTCTCTACCCTAAATAAGCTCAAAATAATGACTTCTGCAGAAAAATTGATGACTTTTATTGTTGGTGGTGAAAAAAAAAACCCCTTGGAACTGCAGACAGTTTTCAAGGTTACATTCATCTTGACAAAACAGGTACAAGTCACACTAGTGCCAGGAAGCTCATAAAAACAACTGCCTTGTTAATGACAAATAGCGTGATCACTGAGAAAGCAACAGGAGCTATTGGCAAAATTCCTTTATCAAATAACACTGATAAATGCTGCAAAATATCAATAGCATACATTGTGGAAGAGCAAAATCACTCTACTGCAGCTGCTCATAGATATTCCACTTTAGACATGGAACATGCAACTGTTTAAGAGAGTGTGAATTCACTGATGCTAGAATAAATGCAGTGTATTAGTGAAAGGGAAATGCCTGATAAGTGTTATTCAGTTTATCCAAGTTATAGAAGAAAAGATGTATCTGCTGGTTTGCAATTCTTTCTTGTCATCTTTGAGCAACCTAGAAAATGTACATTTGGATAGACCTGTTGGAATCCAACTGCTCATAGGTAGCAAGGCGGGTTTTGCTTTGTAAAGAAAAGAATTTGCTACTTAGTGCCAATCCATAGATGTTTTATTCACTAAGAAAATTTGGTGGTTAAAAAACAATTCTCTCACTTTGGTTCAATTTTCTTAAAAGAAATTGTTCAAATGATGACATAAAACTTGAGAGAATGCGCATAACATTCTCCTGTCTTACTCTGAAGTATGTTGGTTTTTAAGGGAAACTTGTTTAGAAACCACTTTTGAATAGATGATATAAAAACTTTCTTTTGTGGTACTACTTATATAGTTTAGACTATGACTTGAAGTTGCTTACTTAAGTATCATATCTCAGAAATATATTCAATTTTACGAATAGAACAAACAATGCAGTGCTAAGGTTAGAATCTCTGCTGGTGTTCATTTTAGTTATCTTACATATACATACATACAAGTTTATATCTTTTCCTCTTCCCTTTTCTCTTTCCGCCTTTTCCCTTCCCAATTACTTTTGCTCTTTGAGCTATTTTTTACCCTTACATAGTATTTATTATGGATTTTGGATCATATATACTGCTGAATGTGTTCATTATTGAGAAAGAACAATTAATACTCATGCGATTAGATCAATTTTACATGTCTATATCTCTTAATGTAAGTAACCATTTTAAAGATAATGATATGCAATATTGCAACCACTGTCAAGTTTCTATCATCCAGTTTTGTAAACCTGCAATGTTACTGTTGTGCATTTACTCTACTTGTTTGTTTGTCTCTTTTGCTTGTTGTCTTTGTTATATATGTCTTTTTTTTTTTCTTTTTTTCTTCGCTTAAACAAAAAAAAAATCTCTGCTGGATTTTTGGTGTTGTTTTGATTCTGCTTTTTATGTTAAAACTTAGTAAGAGGAAAAAACTATAGCAAATGCAGTTCAAACTTAAGCTGTTTTGAATTTAGATTACTTTCTTTAGTAATTATATAAACATGTTAGCAGTGTATGCTAAGGCATATCTTTCATCTACACTGAAATGTAAAACACAACAAAATTATTCAATATGCAAACATAATGAAACAATGAACTAAGAACCCATCTTCTGCTGTCTCCAAGGGTGAAAAATCCAATATCTAGCTCTTTAAAAGAGATTGATTCATAAGATCAGAATCACATGCATTCCAAAAATAGGTTTATTCTGTGTTCATGTTTTACATCATATCTGGAATTATCAATCAGAAGTATAAAAGTTTTACTACCATTTTTGACAAAAATAATTATGATTGCAGGACTTCTAATATGTTAGAATAAAAAATTTAAAAGCTACCAAATGGAAATGAAAACTTCAATATCATCATTCATGATTTTTTTAATAAAAAATATTGTGGTTAGTAATAGGAGGTACTGAGTAATTTGTTTGTGTTTGTGATTTTCAAATCCGTCAAATATTCATTAAGAATTAAAGATATATATATATATATATATATATATATATATATAATCATTTCTACCATTGATTGGCAAGTGAAGTGACCTCTTGGGGATCCAGTTGTTCAAATTATAAGGACATCTATGCTTCTTTTATTTATATTCTAAACCCTTATCTTGACTGTTTTAAAGTGTCTCCACAATGTATAGTCCCTACACATACTGAATGGGAGTAAAGTATGTTTCATGCTAGAAAGATTTGTGCTGCCACTGACCTAAGACTGGGCTCAGAGTTTTTGTGAGTGTTTCATTACAGCTTCAGTTAGGCTGCCAGCAAAAACATGCTCTTTCTTTTGAGGGGCAGTGACCCAAGCAGATTAACATTTTCATAGGCAAATTGAAGAAAATAGATTCTCACAGGTCATATTTATTTTCCTTCAAGAGTCAGATCAGCATAATAAAACAGGATTATAGGTAGATGATCACAATTATTAGTCACTTTCTTCTTTATTGTTAGCAATCTATAGCTGAGGTTTCTGCTTGCTGAGTCGAGTTACCAAAGCCTGTACATGTGTTATTTAGGGATATTGATAAGGTTAATAAAAGAGACAAGGGTAAAATTCACCTAATAGTTTGCCTAGCTCTCACTCCAGCTTTGGGTACATAATTGCCCTTTATCAAGACATCTTTACAAAAGAGTACCTGTGTGTCTCAGTGTACAGTGGAGACACAATGATTTCAGTCTATATTTTATAGAAATTATAATGTAATATTTACTATGGAAACAAACCCAAATAAGAAGGACTGTGAAAAACAAAAATAATTGCAACTGAATTGCAAAGAACTCTATAATCTATTGAGAATAAAAATCTACAAAGATAAATTATTGTAAGAAGATAAACTGGATAACCAAACTTCCACAAATACTGACCATGCTGATATTAAAGAAAGACCAAAGTTAACATCAAAAAAGCCAAATATAATCAAGAAAAAAAGATGATATAGTAGGTCCCTGATGAAAGACTACATCTTAATTTCAGTGCAAAATTTAAGAGGTAAGATGAATTCAAGCATTTTGATGGAACAAGAAAAGTTTACTTGAAATTTGGTAAGAACATATCAAAATCAAACCAAAGTGGGAACAAAACTTTAAAAAAAGTGAAGTTAATGTAATGAAACATAAAGATGATAAAGATTTTAGGTTTTGTATAGTTTATTTTATAATGACCAAGTAATGTGTAATGTAATGCATAATGACTTACATAATACAGTGCATTACAAACTTTCATAGCTTCTCATTATTGGAGAACGAAGGAATACTCAAAGAAGACTATTTTAGGAAAAGAAGATCTAGCCTTTACTGACTAGATAATAAACAAACGTCATGTAATCTATCCATCAAGATGGTCAGTTATGTCCTTGAATTAGTCCAAACGACATGAACAAAATGATTTATGAGTCATCAGTGACTAACTCACCTTTTTAATGATCTCATTAATCCTATTAATGCATTGATTACTATTATGTTTTAAATTATGTTGATCTAAACATTTAAATACACTGTTAATTATTTAGATATTTTTAGAAAGAATAAAATGAGAGAAGGCATATGTCATTATTTCTACTGAAGTTCTGTAAAGTCAAATAGCAATGTTGTACAATTAAAGTTCAAAGGTGATGGGTGGAGAAATGGTCCCACCCATAGGCACAATTACTGTTACTGTACTGTCTCATTTGTTTTGGTTTTAGTTAAATAGTTAAATAAAAATAATGTTCATTACATGCATATACAAACACACATACTATGGAAATAGGTAAATTTATATTTGAAGAAGTAAACATTAATAAAATATATGAAAAGATACAATCCATAATAAAAAACAATTACAGAAGTCCATGCAACAAATTCATTGAGTCAGCATTTATAAATCAAATCAAAATGATAAAGAAGAAACACACATTGATAAGATAATTATATTCATTTATCTATGTTAGGATAAGTGGAGAAAGGTAACAATTGCAAAAATAGACCATATCTGTTTCCAGTATATATAAGGATAGTTATATGAGAGATATGTACATAATTCTATATGTTATAAAAGTACAATACACTTGCTTTAAATGTTCTCATAAGAGTCATCAAAACATTCTTATAATAGATCATAATCTTAATATTTTCCAAAATGTATAAAGATTGGTCTCTGATGACAGTGAAGTTCAAGTAAAATTTACAATCCCAGAAGTATTTCTACAGCATGAACATTAAACACACACACATGCACACACAATTTATCTCTATCAACCATAGACTCCAAAGGATGTAAGGCAGGGATGTTGTGTTTAAAGTCTAAGGGAGTGAGTCTACCTTCAAGAACAGGAGGGTCATCATTTCCCAGTAATCAGAAAAGAAAAAAATTGAGAATATTTTGAGACAAAGTTGAGTATCAATTTTGCATTGTTATTTTATATAATATATAAATTATATATAGAGATATTTTCTATGTATATACAAAAATTAAGTATTTCATCGGGTAAGAAAATAGCAAAGTAACTAAAAAGTCAATGGAATATGAGTACTTAAATACAGAAAAAAAATAATGCTTTCATGTTTAAAATCTACCTAGAAATTGAGAAGGAAAGCAATCCAATATTAAGTAGATGAAAGTAATGCGAATGAAAAATTATTTTAAACCAAATATGAATGACCAATATGTAAATGTATTTAGGGAAAAGTGAGAATAACATCAATTTGCTTAGTCCTCAGGAAAGTCAAATATTGGTAACCTCCACACCTGGTGAGGATGTTCAGAAGTGGGCATTCTTACTTCTAGCTAATCCACTAACCAAATAGTAAACTTGTTATTTCAAAGCCTGTAATTAGAGGGGAGAAGGCAATATATCTCTATGTAATTTCTGCATTTAAAACAGCGCACATTAATCTGTAGTTTTAAATTCCAAGAACATAAATTCATTTTTGAGATGTATAATGCAAATCAATATTAGCAGAAAGAATGGATTAACTACTGAAGGGATGATAAAGGACCATCATAGTGTTCATTGGTAAAGAAATTTGCAGAATATTATGATAACATGTGTCTATTTCTGTAACTATATTAAAAAATACAAATATGAATTTTTATGTGTATATAAAACAATTTGAAAGAAACAAAGTATTTCAAGATTTATCTGAAGAATGGATTTGAAGTGAGTTAGAAAAAGATAGCATATGGAAAATGATTTATTGCTTACATTTGTGCTATTGTTTTTATATTAAATATATATAATTTGTCTATAATATATAATAGGTCTTCATTGTAGAAATTGTTTTAAAAAATTGTGTATCAGTGCTCTATTATGCAACACGGTAAGAACTATTTGAACAATCGATATGCAAAGACAGGCAGACAATCAAGAGAACAAAAACCAATACCTTAGAAAAAGACACCCATAAAAATAAACGGGTAAGGATAAGAAAACAACAAAGAAATGAGAATAATTATTAGAAATGTATTAATATTAAGTGATGATGATTGTAGCAGCAACAATAGAAGTTAGGTGATAATTCTGCTGACTAAAATATTAAGCGACAGTAAACCAGAATATTGAATATTGACCACCTTCACTGAGCTTTTGTAGGTCAGTCTCAATTAACTTTCTAGATCATGTGAATTATCCCAAATCACTGCATGGATTTATGAGCACACAAAAACCAAAAATTAAAAATATATAAATTGCGCATATGTACAAATATATGCAATATATACATGCATACACAAGTAAAAGAATATATATGAGCAAACACACACATATATTTGTAAAGCACATGGATATATAAGCTTCAAATGAAAGTTATTCTTTTAAAAAATTGTTTAATTTTTGAAGAAAGAAAAGCATGAGGTTGAGGAGAATGAGACAAATAACTGGTGCTCTTACCCTGGTGTATAAGAATTATCATGTCCTTATGAGATAATAGGGAAACAATCAAACCAAAACTTCAATTACTGTCAGTCAAATTGGAGATGAAGAGGTTAGAGGTCACTAGGAGCTACTCTGTGGAGGTTTCTTACTTTCCTCCTTCCTTCCCTCCCTCTCTCTCCCCTGTCCTACTCTGTAATCCCACCTTCCTCCCCCCTAGGCCATGTATTCCCCTCTCTTCCTCTCATATCCTCATTTCTTCTTTCTTTTAAATCAGAATTCTACTGGAAGAGAGTAGACAGACCACTCGACTGCTATAAAACTAGGGATGAAAAAAAATGGCAGGATACGCGTTAATCATGCTGTCACTCCTGTGATAAATCTCCTATCTATATTTCACCTGAGAAATGAAACCGTCTTTATGGGCAAGCTGGATCTATTGCTGGATCTGTGTGGGAATTCTAGCAGTGGATGCTGTTAGCTGCACAGGTGTTCAATTTTATTTTTACTTAAAACACATCAGCATACTGATAACCTGGAAATCAACCCCAGATATTGTGTGGTGTAAGGAAGACAGAGGACATGGTGACTAACCGTGTTCTCCCTGCTGCTCCAGCCTTCCCCTGGCCTTCCGCAGCAAAATGCCAGACCCTTGGTCATCTTCCAAAGTAGCCTTTTTTCACTATTAGGGAGGCATGAATGACCAGTACCTCACTGTGCCTCACTGTGAGCAAAATAATGCCCTCTTCTCCTTTTTGCAATGCAGCCATTCTTAGACTTTCTTGGATATTTTCTGAAAAGTTCCTCTGCTGAGTAACTGCATGTTTTTCTTCACATTAATAATTTCCAATGATACTTTTAGAAGGCATTTGAATTTTTTGGCTTTGTTTTCCTTACACCGGAATGACAAACAGATTGGACATTTCAATCTGATTTACCCGTTTATTGTTCATTCATTTATATCTTTACTCCCTTGCACAATTATGTCTTTATTCATAAGCTCACACACTGTTTCATCATGGAAAAAGGCATAGCCTCTTGAGTATATTTTTAGTTGTATCTTATTGGACAAATTGCTTAACCCTAACCTAGAAAGAGGGGATTTTTTAATACCTTCCTCATAAGATTCCTGTGAGGGTTGGAAAGGAACTTTTAAGCAAAGTATCAGGAAGGCCCCTGGCACATTATGGGCTTTGACTATGCGTGCACTCTTATAATTTATTCACTTATCCATTCATTCATTAAGCAGATTTAATTTAGCACAATCTCTATGCCAGACATCATATATCTGGGGATGTAGCAGAGAAGATCAGCTTTATGAAATTTATATTTGATTAAATTTCATTTGAAAACATTTAAGTGACTGTTATCACTTATACTTAGATGTCCTCCCCAAGCCTTGTATGCTCCTAGGTGGGGCTTTTGGAAGGTAATTGGATTATTAAGGTACGATATTCATCAATGGATTAGTCCAGTAGAGAGTTTATAGGTAAATTGGTGGTGGGAGGTTCAGCCTGGTCAAAGAAAGTGAGTCAATGGGGGTATGGCCTGGAAGGGTGTATCTCCCTCCTTCTTCTCTTGGCCTTTTACCCTGTCTGTCTGCTTCCCACCAGCATGCCATGAGCTGTTTCATCTCTGCCGTGCTGCCCTACCTTGCAACCAACTGATGATGGACTGAAACCCCTACAAATTTAGCCAAAATAAACTTTTCTACCTTAGAGTGCCAAGCATTATGTCTCAATGAAAGAAATTAACAAAGAATGGAGTGAGATACCTCACACTGTCCAAGCGATCTATTTTTGCTATCACAACCCTGTACCCCATCTAGCCTCTTCTTTCCCTTATGTTTCAAAGTCCCTACTCAGGCCAACCTCTGCCATGCCTCATTCCACAAGGAGGGAAACCAGGGATGTGCCACTAAAAAGTAATGCTACAGGTTCCCAAATGCCTGTACTCCTTGGCCAAGTGGCTCTGGTTTGTCTAGAATCCCATAGGGTCTTTTGCTCATCCTGTAAAGTGCAGGAATGCCCCTGGATCTGCAGGGTCACCAATGCAGCTGTTGTGGGAAAGTGAGGTCTTGGATACACGTGAGCCTGAGTGCCCCACATGCTTGAGAGTCTATCAGTTGGCAGGGATCAGAACCATGGAGGCCAGAGAAGTGTAAGTTTTCCTATTGAATTCTTTCTCCAGTCCAATAGCTGGTAGAGTTAAGCCTGATGGAGAAAATGTCAAGAGGATCTCGAGTGCTACAGTACAAATAGTCAAGGAAGATCCCCAAAAAGGGATGATGTCTGAGTGAGTCTTGGCATAGTAGAAAGAGTCAACCTTGCTAAGGAGCTGGAGACTGATGACTGACCAGGACCCAGAACTGATTGCAGCAGGCTGTTGGAGCCATGCAAGAAGCCAAAGGTGCTGGAGCAGAGTGAACTTGAGAATGACAAGACATGAGCTTGAGAAGCCCAAAGAGACTTTGTCAAGGCCCTGTGGGCCATGCTACCAAGTCTGAAAGAAATGCTAAAGGCATTGAGAAGCCAGAGGAGGCTACTTAGCACAGCAACTACATGGTCACAGTTGCTGCTGTCTAAATATTGGATTGAGAAGGTACAAAGGAGAATAAGAAAATAATGATTAAATAGAAAGGATTTCTGTTCCAGAGTGTTGGAGATTGTTTAAGTATATAGGTCCTAAGAACGCACCTTACTCATTTAAACAACAAAGTCTCAACAAAAAGGGAACTGGGAATTGCCAGATTTTTATGCACATTAAAATTTGAGAACTGCTGTGTACCTTCTTAATACTAATAAGCTATATCAATATCCATTTTAAAGTATCAAAAATGTTTAACTTTTTATTGAAGTCTAACATTTTCTTTGCTTTCTTTTTAAGTATCGGCAAAGGAATTATCATCTACCTTAAACACTATGTTCTCCAGTTGGAGTTTCTAAAATCTAAAAGAGGTGGAAAGGAGATGGAGGAGATAGCAGTAAAGGTTTTGATCTATTTTCAATATTTCAAGATATATATAATTAAAATATTGTATTAGAAAATAAATAAAAATACTTTGTAGATTAACTGAAACTTCAAATAATTTGTTTTACACTGAATTTTATCACTTTTGTGTGCTAAATTTGGTTATACTATATTCAAAGTTTCATATTTAAAATTTTCTGTTTTAAAATGTTGACTTTGGCTGTCACTCATAGAGTGGCTGAAAAGAGTGATATAAACTTTGTATGTGGGTTTGAATTATAGCTATGACTTTTACTGTATATTACTCCCTAAAGTCTCACTTTCTTCATCTATAAAATGGGATTATGAAAACCCCTATCCTCAGAAAGCTTTCTGGAGATGAAATGAGATTATAAAAAAGGTTTGTGACATATATAATAATGTGCAGAATAATGGAAAAGACATTAGTATTATTAGTATTTAATAATACTATTTGGCAGCCAAAATTATTTCAGCCTGTTGAACACCACTGCAGAAAAGATACTTTCCAATATTTCCCATCTTTATCTGGAAAGTAGAAGTCCAGTGTGGCTGTAGATCACACCAGGGTGACAATCTAGGGACATGGTTGGCTGACTATTCTTGTTCTTCTTCAAAAGAATGTGGCTACCTTCAATACCTAATTTCTTTTTGATACTTCTCAAGGAAAACTCTACGTAAAACAGGAATCACCACATCTTTCTCCAGATCAGTTCTTCATCTTTACGTAACCCCAGACACACTGGGAATTTAACTTTCTTACTAAGTGTGATAGATGTTCCATAACCTAATAGTCTGCTGGGAACTAAATCTGTAGTCAAGTAACTACAAGGAGGGCCATTAACTTTCTCTTTGGTTACCTCTTCTTTTTTACTGCGCTTAATTTGGCTTGTTAGCTGTGCAGTGGAGATGTTACTGAGGCAGAGGCTTTGGAAGAACTGTCTAGGATATCAGTTAAGTCCTTTCAATTACCTGAAAAATATTTTTTTTAGATACATAAACCAGTCAAATATTTGACCATATTACAAATGGTCACACTGGCACACAAAGACTTCAATGGAGTCACTAAGGACTTTTGAGAATTTTAAACAGTTAATAAGGAAATTTTCAAAAACACTTCTTAAAATAAGACACAGAGTTAAATAACACAGCTTTCTGACTGATCTCCAACCCATTTCAGCACCTTGAAATATGTCACTTAAATTCCAATCATCAGAGGCCATAAGCATTGAGGTGTAGAGAAGCAGGCCCTACACCTTGCATGTTAAACTGCTTGTGAGAATGTTCTGAGCTAATGCTTTCACCTTTTTTATGAATCACTGTGGCCCATATGAATAATTCATTCATGATACTGAAAGTATAACCATAGAGTTATCCTCTTCAGGGGGCCTTCAAAAACTGTTGACAGTACAGCACTGAGTATTCAAGGAAGAATACCACCAAGAGTGAAAACAGACTTCAGCACACCGTTTCCTGAATTTGGCTGTCAGTTTTTATGCACTGGATGCCTGCATAAATTCAAATGCTGTGCTATAAATCTCATGGAACTATGTAGATTAAAATGCTTCCAAGGTGTATTTTCAGGAGTTATACATACTACTCCAGTTTGTCTTATAATTATTTTGAATTATAGATAAGAAATAGGAAGCCAGAAGTCTTTTTCCTTGCAGTCTTTCATTGGAGTCTAGCATTCCTTTGTAAAGCCAGAAAAGGTGCTTTGAAATGACATGCAAACATCTTTTGGTGAGGACTTCCCACCGTCAGGGCCCAGTGGGTCAACACACAGCACATACTGATTTCAACAGACAAAAGACTAAATAAGCCATACAATAATCAGTGACATTCCTGTGGACCCAGTTTTGATAATAGCTCATAGGGTTTTGAGTCCATAAGATGTCCTTATTTAATTCACACAAGAACCCTGAGGTAGGCCCACTGATAATTGCCAACCTATTTTAGAGATAACTCAACAAAGGCTGGAATAGGTAGAGTAATTTGCTCAAAATTTCCACATAAGGCCTGTGCTGGAATTTGAACACATGTCCACCTGATCAGAGCAGTTGTAGGTTAGAACAAACAGAAAAGTGCCAGAGAAGGCAGGGTCGACAGATTTCTGTTTTGCTATTCTCAGGGGCAGGAAGGCTTACAAAGTTAGATTTAATCCTGTCATTGAAGAATAATATCTTGGCCAAGTTACTCAGTCTTATAAACCTCCATTTTTGTCAGTTGCAAAGTGAATCTACTGTATTTTTGTGAGGATTAGATCAATTATCATACGTGAAGTCACCTTTTGAAAACAGGAAAAAGAACTACACAAGTGTGAGGTCTCTGACTGAGGGGAAAAGCAGATGGAACCTTGTCTCAGGTCACTGGATCCACTTACTACACTACAAAGAAGGATGAGCTTTGAGAGTCACGTGATAAACCTCACTTGAATGGTTGTGCCCATAGGAGGTGTCCCCTGGGGTACTAGGGAATCCTCCAGGTAACAGTGCTGGGTCTCAAATTCCCTGAAACGCAGATCACCCAGTATTGTTTTGCTTCTACTGTAGTCAGTCTTATATCCTGAGGAAAGAAGGTCTCTTGAAAAGGGGAAAGGAAGTTTTAGCAACCAACAAAATGGAAGTGGTAGAGAAGGGTAGGAGACTAATCAGGTCCCCCTAGAGTAGATGTGAGCAGAAGGGAGCTGTGGCCTCTTGTTAGCAACCAGACTAGAGGAAAGTTCATGATTCTTGTTAAATTATGTAACATCCCCCAGCCTCCAGGCATTGTTGTGTTTGTTAGTTTTTTCTTAGGAATTTTTAGCAAATCCTAAACTCAAAACACTTGTTTTAATAAGAAGTTTTATATACCATATTTATCAGCCAATGCTGGGAATTAGGTTGTAGAAATAAACGGAATAGAGGTTCTTAGCTTTAAAAAGTTCTTGTGGAGTAGAATAAGACTAAATTGCTAATGACTAAAGATGTCTACATGAATTGCATCTGAGAGTTAAATGTGTTGTGCAGCTAACAATCAGAAATAAAATTACTATCATCATCATCATCATCATCATTGTCATCATATCACCATCATTAGTGTCCTTAGAACTACTGAGCATTTACTGCTATCCCTCCACCATGCTGAGAGGTAAAGATATTATTTTACTTACTATTAACAATAGTCCACATTATGCATAAAGCAACTTAGATAATAGAGGTTGAGTAAGTCTCCCCAAAATACACAAAAAGTCAGAATGTCTCCAACTTAAGCCTGTCTTGATTGCTAGGCCAAAAGGCAAAACTTCTGTTCTATAGTGAAAATGCATCTTTTCCCCAACACTGACAAAAGCCAAAATGAAGGGCCTTTGGAGGAGCTTTCTATAAAAGAAAACGCTGATCTATTTAATTATACAAATATCAAAACCATTATAATTTCCTCAAAATTCCATCAGTAAAGTTAAAAGGCAAAAGCAAGCGAAGAAAACACTTGAAATATATGTAACCGAAGGCCTTGTTCTGTATTCATCTCCGCTTGCTGCGTGACTCACTTCCTCATTTGATCCCGATTCAATCAATTTTACCTGAGCAGTTACACTCATGATCTTCTTGGTTGACCATGGCTCTGTCCCGCCTCATGCCTACCTTGTGAGTTCCCATTTTTCCCCACCTCAGACCCGCCTCGCCTTATGGTTTTGCTCTATAAAAATCCTAGAAAAGGCATAGACCTCAGCAGCCCATTCAGGACCCCTGCTGTCTCTCTCTCACACAGAAGCTTTCTTTCTCTCAACAAATATATTCTGCTCTTAAAAAAATATGCAACAAAAGATTGACTCATATATGAAGAGCTCTTGAATCTTAATAAGACATTGAAAAAGTAAATAAATTAGTAGACAATAAAATGACTAATAAACATGTATTTTTAAAGTTTATCCCTTTTTTCTAGTAATAAACCTAGTAGTACAATAAATACCTATCAAACTAATTATACAACATGAATTGGCTACCAATTTATGAAATATTAAAAATAGCAATTTTAAAACAGTTAGAAAATGTATACTGAAATAAACATTCTCATAATAGTGTTTAAAAAGGAAGATAATTTGACCATTTACAGTTAAACTTTGAAAATACATAAATTGGCTAGCATAGTAATTTCACTTATAGGAGTATTTACTAAGGAAATTTCAAGACTGGTTGCTGTGAATTAGTAGACAGTGTTTTTAATGCAGTGTTATTTATAATGATGTGTAATAGTTAACCTAGAAAAAAAGAAGTAAGTTACCTCAAGGATATTGAATGTATGAACTGAGCTTTAAAAAGATCTTTGCATAAAGAAAAGAGCAAGAAGAATAAACAAGAAAGTGATGTCAGTGGCATTATGGATATATTTTCTGAACACATTTAACTTTAAAAATAAGAAATTACACTTTTTTTGAAAGGAGGGAGTGTGGTATGAAAATGTTTTTAAAAGAGGCATAACAAACTCATTAAGTACAAAAATACCTAAAAGAGGAATAATTTCCAAAATCATGAAAAACCACTATAACAGTATTATAAATTTATAAAGAAAAGATGAGAAGCAAATCATATTTTATGCATGAAATCTGCAGCAGTCCAAGCAATTAGAGGTAATTAGAAAGCCCGGTGGCTCCAGCTGAAAAGAGGAGACTTTGTTTATGCCTGTGGAAGGGGCCAGGAGCTGCAGGCTGCACCCAGGTGGTGAGGGAGACAGAACGTAGTGTTCTTTAACTTCCAAGTATGACATGATTGACAGCAGTCTTTATTACACATAAACTTGGTTGATCTACTAAAACAACAACAGACTGGGTTTTTATTATTATTGTAAACTGTAGTAAAAAGCATACCACAAAATTTACCATTTTAATCATTTGTAAGTGTACAGTTCAGTGGTATTAAATATATTGCCATTTTTGTGGAGTACCTTTCCAGAACTTTTCATCTTGCAAAACTGAAACTCTAGTCCTACTAAATGATTTCTCACTTCCCTTCCTTCCAATCTCCAACAAAAAACATTGAATTTTCCTTCCTTATGCATTTGACCAATATAAGTACCTTATGTAAGTGGAATTATAACATCTTTGTCCTTTCTGGTCAACCCCATTAAACTTAGCATGATGCCTTTATCCCTGGTACAGCATGCAAATAGGGTTTTGCTCCTTTTTAAGGCACGAATAATGTTTCACTGTATGTATATACTGCTTTTTGTGTATCCATTCATCTGTCTATGGACATGGGTGATAACTATCAAAAAAACCAATCTATAAAATAACAAGTATTGAGGATTTAAAATGATTGAACTCTATTTCATTGCTAGTAAGAATGTAAAATGGTACAGTTGTGATAAAAAGACAATATAATTGCTTTTTTAAAAATTAAAAAATGGAATTAGCATATGATTGTACAATCAGGGTGCTGGTCCCTGACCTCTCCTATTCCTAGTCAGTGATAGGACAGTGGATCTTTCATGCCACAAGAGATGCCAAGTGTCAACTGATCTGTGAAGAACACAGTGCACTCTAGGGTTAAATTCCAAATGTCTTGCCCTCCCCCACTCAGAAAGATCTCCCCCTTGCCTGCCCAGGAATCCTGACACCCTGGCTGAGCAGAGCCCTGGGGCACTCGACACAAGATGTGCCCAGGTTCAGGACTAAGGCTGCCAAACACATCAGGTAACTTCATGGTCCTCTGGGGAGACTCTCAGGGCAGAAAATGTATGCCACCACGAGCATAGTTTGGGATGGCGAGCACTCTGGGTCCCAGGTCTGGATGCTTCTTCCCAGGCAGGCCCAACCCTATACCTCAGGGGAGGAGGTAGTGTGGGTCAAAACTGACAATGGGGTGCTTTGTCTTAGGGTGGGCAGATTGCACAACCTGCCCTCCTAGGGGCGGCCAAGGGCTGAATGACGGTGAGTAGGAAAGCTCCAAGGCCTGGTCTTCCCCTGCCTTGTGGGAGGACTAGCAGCAGTGCAATCCTGCTCCCCAGGGCCACAGGATCAATCCAGGGGCAGGCTTTGCAGGTGACCTAGTCCCTGCTACCTCCTCTTCCCTATTGTGTCTCTCAACACCTGCTCCGTAAACCACATGCAACAGGATACGTTGTGCGATTGTGCTCAAGTTAAAGGGCTGCAACAGAATCACTTTTCTTCTCTCTTCTCCTAGTTTCTTACCTACTATCATTGTGTATATAAAAGGACACTTTTAAAGGAATTTGACATCACAAATCACTTTCCATATATAAAATATCTGCAGTGACTCATGATCTTATTCCAAAAAGATCAATGCTGGCTGGGTACAGCAGGTGGATTGATTAGGCTGGCAAGTACCACTGACCTCTTGCATCCTCAGTCAGCAGACAGAGAGATAGTGAGTCTTTCACGTCCACAGAGCCCCTGAGGGTCACCTGACCTGTGCAGGATGTGGCTCACTCAAGGCACAGGTGCCAAGTTCCTGGTCCATGGCCTCCCCCACCTACACAGGGTACTCCCTTCCCTGCCAAGCAATCTTGACACCCCTGACTGAGCAAAGTCTTGGGACAACTATCAAGGTCACTTCATGGAGCATGTTTCCAGGGAAGAAAGGAAATGACAGGTGCAGAGGAAATTCTTGAAGACTAAAGCATGAGATGGCTCCACACGCGATAGCATCATTGTGAACTATTTCTTATGCTTCATTGCTTCAATTCTGGCTTGAACTTTTATTAGTAGCCCACATCGTATCCCTCTATCTCCTGTAACTGTGTCTTGACTGAAAACCTATTCCTGCATTAGTATAGTCAACTCTCTTCTATTTGGTTGCAGTCCATGTGGAGGACCTTGGCTCAGTTACTTTTCTCTTGTTGCTGAGATGAAACACCTGACATCCAATGTTAAAGGAAGAAAGGTTTATTTTGCTCAGGTTGTGGAGGTTTCAGTCAATAATTCACTGGCTCCAAGGCAGGGTGGCATGGCAGAGGGCCAATAGTTCATAGCAGCAGAAGGTAGCAAAAAAGAAATAATGGAGAGAAGGAAGACAAGAATCTTTCTGTCCCTTATATTGCATACAGTCTACCAAGATTAGGGCGGTCCCAGTCCACTAGGTGGACTGAACCAGCAATCACTCAGCCTTAATCACAGCACCCTTAACCCAAGCATTGAACCATGAATCAGTCACACACTCTAGATTCAGCCACCTCTGCAAAAGCCCCATCAAAAACTGCATAAGGCTTTGGTAGGGGGGGCTCAGCCATTTGGACACAAACTGTAGCAGACCATTTGCTCATTTTCCTTTTCTATCTTTTTTGCCTTTAGTTCTAACTTGATTATGTTTCCCACCTCTCCTCTCAGCCTCTGTGTTTAAGTGGGAAGGTGGGGACCCTTTCACAGAGAAGGCAGTTGCTGCTCAGGGAAAGGTCACTTCTGTCAGGTGGCTGTTTGTCTCCCTCTTGCCTTACAGCTTGTTGCCCCTCATTTTCTGCACTGCTGTCTTTTGAGTCATTCTTTGAAGTGAATTTTTGGGTTCCTTCCTCATCTCTGTATACTCTACAGATAACTTTCTTTGAGGACACCATGGGCATTACATTGAAAACCCTAAGGTTACACCACCCCGGTATGAATTTATGCCAGCTAAATTTACAAATGAATAAAATGCTGCCCCCTGCCCTGTCCCCAGCTTCACCCAACTTGAATGACTGAGTTTGTAGTTTCATCTATGCCTGCCACACTGTGTCTCAAAAGTATAGTCATGCTGGGTTTTATTTTTCATACATAAGTCTCTTACTTCATGTAGAAAACAAAACTAGTCCTGACTTCCATAAATATCCATGTGTTTAGTTTATCAGAGTTATTTCCTCAGATGGCCCTGTCTAATGTCCTGTTATTTCAACATGAAGGAACCCCCCTCTCTAGGGCAGCCTAGTAGGAGGGAAATGAATCCCTCAATCCTGGCATCTGGGAATGTCTGAGTTTCTCCCTCATTTTGAAGGACAGTTTTGTGGTTATAGAACTCTTAGTTGAGAGAGTTCTTTGTTTGTATCTTTGTTCTTTTGCTTTGATTTTTCATTCAACACTGCACATATCAACCCATTTCCTTTTGATCGCCAAGGTTTTGGAGGAGAAATCTAATGATTATCTTTTGGGGAAAATTATAATGTAAGTATCTTCCTGTCAACTTTGTAAGCATTAGTATGCCTCATTGTGTTTTATAAACAGAACATTACATTATTCTAATATCAGTGAAATTGTAACATCACTTTGAGATCAGTAGAATTTAAAGAAAAAGGAATTGGATATGTTGAGCATAGACATCATGAGATCTCTAAAAACAAAAGATATCACAGATTTCCAAACCAGAAACAAAAGAACTTGTAGCATCTTGCAATTTTGATTTCTAAAAAGCTAAGTATTATTCTCTATAACCCACATTAGCAAGAAACTTTGTAACCTTTATTTTTTATTAAAGACAAAAGGCATTGGAAGCCAGGAAATGAGGAGCAGATTGTGGTTGTAGCCAGTTGTGCCTGGGCCAGTTCATGTCTGGCCTCCCAGAAGTCAATGAGGTCATTTTCAAGGTTAGCTATATAAGGAAGTGACTGGAGTGGGGATTTTGTTGGTAACCTGGGATTTGTACATAGCATGTTTGTGGTGATCAGTTTGGTGTTTTGGAGGTTTTTTCCATTGTGATACCTAGTTTGGGTGGTGAATATAGCAAAATAAAATCACACCAACACCTTACAAAGAGATATGAAACACTCAATTTGGGTGTTGAGCACAGTGAAGTACCAACAGGACTGAGTCCCACAGCCAACTCCCACGGAGAGATCCTAACTGATACGCCCTGAGTGCTGGGCACCATTGATCTTAATGATGCTGCCAAGGTCCTGCTGGCAGAACGTCTTGGCACTGGGACATTAGTTTTACTAAATTAAGCTGTTAGTAAAGGAGAAACTGAAACCCACCATCATTACAGCTGAGTTAGAGCCCTTCATGGAGCTACAGAACACCAAAATCCAACTACTGGAGGTCAACAAATCCATGACAAATTGTACATATCGTAAAAGAACATGCAAGTGGGGAAGACCTGAGGTGACACCTCTGGAGGGTCCCCTATGTGCTGACAGAGGAGGGGACCTGGGGATTATTCCTCCAGATTATAGGTGCTGTGCAGCACTGCCATGGCCAGGCTTTTGTCCACAGAAACCTCAAACTCAAGAATATCTTCTAGGACTCCCACGAAAACATTAAAATCACTGACTTTGGGTTGAGGAAGAAGTTTGTTCTGGTATGCTGCCTGCAGATGATTGCCAAAAATACCACATGAGTTGGCACCATTCAAGGGCCACAGGGAGGAGAACAAGAAGCTAGCCCCTTTCTGTGAGTAGGTTCCATGTGTGGGCTGTGGGAATGAGAACCAGATGCCAGCCAGCCCCTTCCTGCACGTGGGCTGGGAGATAAGAAGAGCCAAGGTCCCCCACTCCCACTCCCCCCATGAGCAGCTGGGTAATCCAGAGAAACACAGGCTGAGATAATAGCTATTGAAGTAAAATACAACTTAATGCTTATAGTATTTAATGTTTCATTGACTTTGCAGGCCTAAAGTTGGTTGTCTGATCATCTATTTAGTTAACAATATGAAATATAGCATCTATGGGGGATCTCCTTCTGAAGGTGGTAGTTATCGGGGTCCCGCCCTAGATCCCCAATCTTCAGAGTGAGTGTACGGCGAGGGCTTAAATAAATGAGATAAGTTGTATGATTTTAGGGCTCCAGGAGGATCAAAGCCCCTGCAGATTCTTGACTCTGTAGCTATCATGAGGGCTAAGACAAAGAATTTCTCTGGATCACCTGTATATATTTTTAAACAGAAAAAAGAGAGGGGATACTGAGGGAGGTGCTGAGGGTGGTGTCGGAACTGAGCAGGACTTGGGAGTCACTTTAAGGACATCTCCAAGGAGGAAGGAATGCCAGAAATGGAGAACTATGTTATCTCTAAAATGGCCTTTGTGATGGGACTTTGATGCCCTGCAGAGTAAGAATCTTGCAGGGCAGTCTCTATTAACATAATTGATTATGGAGTCAATATGTGCTCAACTGCAACCTTTTTTACCTTGCCTTTTGAGGAATCTCTGACCTCACTGGCCACTACAGGCCTTGGTCAGGACCAGTGATTCATAGAATTTCCTTACTATGAATCAGCTCCCATCGCCAGGCAAGGGGCCTAGGCCTAGGACAGGCTCATAGATAAATAAAGTGCCAATTAGTAAATTTTAAATCCTGCTCAGAATTGCTTTATAGCGGTCTCCAACAGGTAGCCATTGTTAATTCTCTATTATCCTATTTTAAAGTCCTATATTGTCTTCATGGCTTTGTTTGATTTGGTTTTACTCTATTTTGTCTTGTTTGATTTTAGTATATCTGATGTCATGGGCAGCTATTTCAAAGATAACAAGATATATTATGGTAGCCATTTTGGATTTACTATTTTCCTGTTTTGAAGTCCTGTATTGCATTCATTGTTTTGCTTTTATTAGCTCTATTCTGTTTTGTTTTGTTTGATTTTCCTGTGTTTGATGGTATGGGCAGCTATTTTGAAGACAACAAGAGGCATTATGGTAGCCATTGTTGATTTCCTATCATTTCATTTTGAAATTTTGTATCACTTACACTGTTTTGTTTTGATTAGCTTTATTCTGTTTTATTCTGCTTGGCTTTATTCTCTTTAAAGTAAAATAAAAATTATTTTAAAAAATACCATATGTAGCCTTGATAGTGGATGTTTTTGCCTCAGTATTATACTGTAGAGTTGATTATGGATTATAACCCTCTCTACAGGAAAAGCAGGCATCTGGTGCTGAGGATCTGGCCAGACAGATATTCCTGTCCTCTCTCCCTCTCCTCTGACCTCTAAACTCCTCAAACACAGTCTCACAAAGTGGCCCACACTAAAGCAGATCTTGTGGCTCCAGTGGCTTCACCAGGCTACACGTCCTCATAGTCCTTGTTGGGAGCAGTTTGTTGGTGGTTGTCCTGGCATTTTGGAGAATCTGGTGTTTTGCTATGTCTTGATGCCCAGTGTGGGTGATGAATGTAACGAAGTAAAATCATGTTGTCGGGGGATACTGCCCCCTAGGAAGGATGAGATAGGCCCTGGAGCCCGTTGAGTCAGGACCACTGCCCTATATTCAGCAATTAGTCACCTCTGAGGTCCCCGCTCCTCTGGAGTGGCTTTGTACTGCTTTCTTCTACAAATAAACTTACTTTTGCTTTGCACCATTTTGGACATTCTTTCTCTTTTCATAATGTACAGAGAGACAAACCCAGTAAAGATTCCCCTCTTCCAGGACCCCAAAATGCCAAGACCTCATGGACAGCAATATCATACCCAGTTTAGGTTGGGAGTGTAGCAAAGTATAATTATGCCCAGCCCCCATGGACAGCTACAGCCAAGTCAGTATGGCAATGAGCTCAACAAAGTACCATCATTGGTGGGTCCCACGTCAGAACTGATATTTATCAGAACATCACTAATTTTCATGTACTCTGCACCACTGGCCAGGGCACGTTTGTCCAGGTTCTGCTGGCTTAACATCTTGACATTGGACATCAGTGACTGTTAAGTAAGTGCAGCAAAAGGAAAAATTGAAACAGGCCTTCAGTGCAGCTGAGATAGACATTTTAAAGGAGCTACAACACCCTAAAGTCGTCTAATTACTGAAGCTCATCAAGACTTAGAATGAACTCTGCCTTGCAGAAGAGCTTCCAAATGGAGGAGACCTGAAGCAATGTGTCTTGAAAGCTAATGTTGTGCTAACAAACAGAGAGAAGACCTGGAGATTACTCCTGCAGATTCAGGAGCCATGCACCACTGCCAAGGCTGGAGGATTAGCCACAGGGACCTCACATTCAGACTGGACTCCCAAGGAAATATCCAGATTACTGACTTTGGGTTGGGGAAGGAGTTCACTCCCCAAGCAGAATGTGGTATTGGGTGGCTGCACTGTATGGCATGCTGCCCCCGAGCAATTCAGAACATGAATTGGCCTAGACATGGCTGCTCATACCTATAATGATCAATTCACTTCCTGGCCTCAGGACCTTTTATTATTTAATCAAAAGAAGGTTACAAAGATTCTTGTTAATGTGGGCTATGGAGATGAATACTTATGAATGGCCAACAGTGGCTGTTCGAAGTCTTGCCATTTTGTTCTATGAGTTGGCTATGGGTCACACTCCTTTCTATGGAAAAGGCAGGATTTTGGTAAAGAGGATCTAGCCAGACAGATACTCCTGTCCTCCTTCTCTCTACTCTGGCCTCCAAAACCTAATCCACAAGCTCCTCAACAACTCCACAAAGTGGTCAATTCTAAAACAGATCTTGTAGCCCTCATGGTTCCATGGGGCATAACTTCCCATAATCCTCCTCTTTAGCTGCTGTTCAAGCACAGGAAGACCATAATCTTGGGATTCATGACCCAGATAGGGTATGACCCACTAATCATTATTGAATCCCAGAGGCTCAGGAAGTAGGACCACCAGATTTCTACATGTTTGCTCCTAGAATACAATGCCCACCAGAGGATAGGCTTCAAGTTCAGGAGAAAGCCTGAGGTGCCATCATCTTCCCTAGATCCTGCCCCCTCAACTCTCCTCCCAAGAAGAGACCATTGTGCCTACCACCTGCACTGACCCCTTCCTACCCAGTGTGAAGCCTCCAGGGCAGCACAGTAGCAGAAGCTCCCTGCCTCTCATTCAAGTCTGGAAGATCTCCCTCCTAGCATGGTCTGACCACCGATACCTGAGGTATCCTACTCCAGCTCCTGTACTACCGTATCCCCTGCCAGCAATAGAAAGCAGGTCTGGAAGGCCATGAAGAGGACTGAAGCCTGCCTGCTGGCCCTGTGCTGCCCTGCCTGCTGGCCTGGAAGAAACCCAGGAGATGACAAAACAAGGTAGAGCCGGCATAAGTAGTGGACAGAAGAGACCCAGACAAATCTTTGGGGCTGGGCAGGTGGTCCAGCAGTGCTTTCTGTGTATCATCTGTGTCTTGATGATGTCAGTTTCAATTATTAAACCTTAACTTTAGGGAAAGGAGAAGTCTTTGGTCAAAGGGTAGCATTTCAGATGGACAAGAGGAGTGGGCTGGGAGATCTACTGCAGAGGAGGCTGAGGGTGACCGCAGCGAAGAATGGCATCTGGCATGTTTCATATGTCTCCTTGCACTTTGTGTGGAGATCCATAAGCAGCCCCCAGTCTTCAATGGACATGGACTTCCTGGTAACAAGGGATTTACCAGGCGGCTTAGCCGGCTTAATGAGGGAGGCAGACAGCCCTTCCAAGCTGCGGTGTCCCTGGCCTGCCTGGTCCATTGCCTCTTTCTAGCACAGAGGACAAAAGTCCAAAATACTAAAGGCTTCTCTGACACCTGAGGCCACCTGGCACCCAGGAGGGCTGGGACACTTCCCTCAGCCCCATCCCTAGTCCATCTGTCTGCCCCAAAGGAGGAAGCCACAGTGAGTCACCTTGCAGCCCTTCGTCTAGTGGAACTGGTGGGAAAAGGTAGGGGGAAGGTTGTCCCTGCATCCCAAAGGATAAGTAGATACACAGCCCCCAGAAGGTGGTAGGGGCATCAGGAGCTGAGATCCAGTGGGAGGAAAACAGAGAAAGAGGAGGAGCTCATTCACATAGGTGTTGCTGACTGCTGACTGAAGACCAGTTCTTCACCATCTGAGTCACCCCATGGACTTCCTGAGTGTTTTCCAGACATGACAGTTCCTCCTCCCAGAGTGAGGCATCTGGGAAAGAAAGAACATGAGTGTGCCAGCAATTTGATCTGTGATCTTTTATGAACTAATTCCAGGCTTATGTCCTACACCTTCATCTCTGTTGCACGCTACTGGTCACACAGATTGAACCCATGTGGAGGGGACTACACAGGATGTGATTACCAGTAAATGAGGACCGGACATGGGGACCAACCAGAGACCATTTCCTACAGTCAAGTCTGCAAAAGAGCCGATTGGTCAAGACTCCTCCCATCTGCCTACCTATTGCTTGTGTCTACAAGAGTGGTCCTCACTAGGCTCCCTTCTCATGATCAATACAGAAGCCAAGATGCCCTACACCAGTGAGCTATGTGGTAGGAATTTAATTGCAGGTGCTCAATATGTATAGAATATGTCTGTGGGCCAAGAATTACTGTCCACACTTAATAAATGGAGAATAGAAAAAGATAAGTACTTCCTTCAGTCTCACATTTCCTAAGTAATGGGATCAGGCATTCCCACATGTGTCATTCTTCCCAGCCTGAATCCTCCCACAGACCCTGCTTCTTGTGAACTGGCTCCTGAATCTACCCAAGCTGTGCAGCTTATCTCTTGTTTACCTTCCAAGGGGCTGGCTTTTCTTAAGCAGCTCTCCAGAAAATTTCCCAAGATTAAAATTTACATAAAGTTGGGTATGGTGGCATTTCTGCAATCCAGCATTCTGGCAGACTGAGGCAGGAGGATACCAAGTTCAAGCTTCAGCCAGGATGGACAACTTAGCAACTTGGCAAGACCCTGTCTAATGATAAAATAAAAAATAGATTAAATAAGTAAATAAAATTAAAATGCCAAAGAGGCTGCTGAGGATAAAGCTCTGTGTGAAAGTCTTGGGTTTAATCCTTAGTCCCACAAAAAATAAAAAATAAAAAAATACATGGTATTATATCATTTGTAGATCTAAGACACCTGCTAATACAAATGTGATGCATATAGTGGTAGTAGCTATTCACTACATTCCTCTCAGGGAAACAACTCAGAAAAATTCTACTTGGAACAGTCCCCTGTGGAGTATGTGATACAATAGCCCTATACAAATAATAACTGTCTTTGACAATTATTTTCTTTCCAGGTGCAATTTTGCACTTATTTCCCCCAATTAAGTTACAGACACTTTTTAAGTACAAAATCAGTTTGTTTCTATTTATCACCTAAATATTCTTATAATGTAATGACTTTCCAAATAAAAGATATTGGAAAATGCTTACTTTGTTCATTTAATTTTATTTAAAAATTATAGAAAACAAAACTTCACCCTCTTGCCAGGTTTTATGTAGAAATTAGAAATATAGTTGGATGTTTGTGCTATAAATTGTATTTATAAATTATTAGTAAGAATAATCATCAGTTTCACAAAATTTCAATCATCCATTCATCCATTGTGTTAGAAACCAGGGAATCAAAGGAAGTGAAAGTCATGGAAAAGGTCAACCTAATTACCTCTGTGTCATTTTGGTATTGTATGGTTTTTGCTTATTTAAAAAATAATAAATTCAAAGATGTCACAAAGTCATCTATGAAAAATTGAGGACAATATTGGGTACAAATTTTACAAGTAGATGAAAACATGATAAAAGAGTCAAGTGTGTTTATCTCGTATACTTGTCTGATCAAGATTTCATTCATGCTCTTAAAATGTTTCATAATTATTCTAAACTTTTAGAATTAATTCTTGGTACAGTTTGGCACTGTGCGTTTTGAAGTGACATACAGCAATCAGTTCTAGCTCTAGCTCTTGGGTTCTTGTTTTGGGGCAACAAAGATCAAAGCTGACAAAATAGCAAACAAGAAGTGGTGGAGAATGGCACGTTTATTAGAAAGAATAAAAAGGAAGAGCTCCCTGCTTGTCAGGGTTCGAGTAAATAAGGTGTACATCACAGATATTTCAGTACATTGGCCTTTTGTACAATTTTTGGGACCAATAAACATGAGATAAAGCAGGGATGCTCCTGATGATAGGTAGGCTGTTGATGTCCAGAATGCCAGCTGCTTCATTGTCATTGTACTTCCTCCAGGGTTTGTCCCTTTTGTCCAGGGTGCTGTTCTTTGTCCTTTGCATTACATTGAACCTTGATAGTCAGTTTGCTTAAGTTAAGTATTTGGGCCCTCTCATATGTTAGCTCACTTAACCCCAGAACTTTAGTTCACTGCAGATTAACTATTCAGGATCTGTGCCTTATCCACCTAAATTCCCCTATCTCCTCGTTTCAATACCATTGGTTACTTTAAGAGAATTTAAACTCAAATCTTTAGATGGCAATTTCAAATATTTACAAGTGGAAATTGCATGACCCACACAGACATATTCTCACAGAAAGGTGGTAACCATGGAAGACATAAAAAAAGTTCTTTCTGTGCTAAATACCTCCCTTCTACCAACAAACATACTTGGAAATACTTTATCTTTCAAAGTTCATCTTTGCTTCAACCTTCTGTCATACATCTTTTAGTACTAACACTTACTAATTTCCTTCCTCCTTTTCCTATGATAGCTTCTTTAATCTTCTACAAAGTCATTTTCTTCTAAAATCTTGTCACCAAAGAACCCTAGAAAGAAATTCCTAGTTACAGAAACCTCAGAACCCAGTTTCATTCCTCATTCTTACTAAATAATTTCCAGTTTTGATATCAATTGCCTTTTTTGAAAGTATTGTTCATTCATTGTTATAACCATATTGCTTTCACCTCACTCTCCACCCACTCCTCCTCTACTTCCCTGGATTCTCTTCTCTACATAGCACATCACTTCTTACATTTGTTCTTTTCTTAACTGTCCCATTAATGAAAGATCTTATCACCTCCTTCAGCAAGTCGCCAAGTTGGTGTCTTCTCATTTGACAGTCTGACTCCAACCCCTCTTCAACTACTAAACCATCCTTCCAACTTTCCATTTGATACACTCCCTATTTGCCTGAGGATCTATTACACTGATTTTTCCATTCATTCATTCATTCAATAGAATTTAATAAATGAGATCCCTGTATGAGCTAAACATTGTGGACTGGTTTAAAAAAGATTGTGACCCTCTCTGCTTTCATATGAAGTACACAATTTCATGGAAAAGAAAATACCACAGGTGACTCAGATGAAATCCTGGCATACACTCCTTGGCAATGGCTTGTTTCCTGAGCTCCATAATCACTTCACTTCCTCTCTTCTATCAGCAAATGAAATCTCTACTCTCCATGAAATCTAGGGAAGAAAAGTTGAAGACATTTTAAAATTTTTTTCTTACTTGTTCCATGAATCAAATGAATTCCAAAGACCTAAATAACTTCTCCTAAAGATGACTTTCAGTAGCAATATATTTTCAACCAGGCCCACCGTGATAGTGCCTTAATTCATTCCACCCTCCAAAGCCATCTAGGCAATTTTATCTTTCTCTGCTATCAACTGAATAGTCCTGAATTGCCACTCTAATCAGCCACCCTTGCTCATAAAACTTTCATAACCTCTCTGTGAGCTACTACATTCACTAAAGATCCTCACCCCTATTAAGGGACACTTACCTTTACTTCTCATCTATCTAATAACAGGGTCACTCTATATTCTAAAAGCCAATTCTCAAACCTTGGTATGTATCAGTATCATCCACTGGGCTTTCACATATTTCTGCTCCCTTCCTCTTTCCTTGAGTTTCTGATGCAGTAAGTCTGAGCAAGATCTGAGAACGTGAATTTACTGCAAGTCCCCAGGTGATGCTAGAGCTACTGGTAAAGATACTGTGCTTTGAGAACCACTGGTTAGGTATAACTTGGTAATTTGTTTTTTCTTTTATATACCTTTCATTCTTCCAGGAGAAATTCAGTTCCATAGGCACACCCTTAGTTTCCCTTCCTCCAGTATTTCCTTGGTGAGTATTCAGGAGGAATTTCCTGAATTATCAAAACACTCACAATGCTCCCTTCCTATCAAAGCTGCTGTCTTCTCTTGCCCAGACTACTGGAATACCTTCCTAAGTAGTGGCCCTGCTTCATGTCCGTGTTTCTTAGAGATTTGTCTCCAAAGAGCCCTTCTACTTTCATCAAAAGAATAGTGACGATAGTAACTCCTGCTCATTTATGTTAGATGTGGAAAACATAGAGCACAGATACACCATTCTACTGAGAAATCTGATATTTGAATCCGGAGAACTAGAAATAAATTCTTCCCACTCAGTTTGTCTTCTTCTTGTTCATAATGACAAAAGTCTACAGTTATAAAAACTAACTCAAAATGGATTAAAGGCTCTAGTATAAGACCCAAAACCATGAAACTGTTGGGGAAAAAAAAAAAGGAAAATATGTTAGGACACTGACAGGGCAAGGATTTACTTTTCTCAGATCAGACTCCTAAAACATAGGAAACAAAAGCAAATATGGACAAATGGGGTTACATCAAACTAAAAATTTCTGCAGAACAAAGGAAGCAAGTAATAGAGCATAAAGACATCTTATAGAAGGGGTGAGAATATTCGCAAACTATACCTCTGGCAGGGAATAGATATGCAGAACACACAAGGAATTTTAAAAACCGAAGAGCAGAGAAACAACACAATTTAAAACTGAACAATACACCTAAATAAGCATTTTTCAAGAGATAATATACAAATGGGCAACAAACTTGAAAACATGCTAAATGAAAGAAACTTGGAGTACTTACTCAGCCATAAGAAAGATAAATTTGAGTCATTTATAGGAAAATGAGTGGATCCTGAAGCCATAATGCTAAGCGAAATAAATCAGACATATGAAAGGTTAAGTATCACATAGCAAAATAAAAGAAAAAATATCAGAAAACAGAGGTAGACAATGTAGAGATGGGAAGGTAATGTGTGGAAAGGGGGAGAAAGGGGAATAAAACTGATCAAGATTATATATATATATTATATATATATACATATATATAATATAAATATATATAAATAAAATACATTTTTATATTACATATATATATACATCAGTTCCCCAAGATGAATGCAATAATTATGTATCACAAATATAAAATAAAAATATTCCAAAAAAGAAACCAATTAAAAAGACTACATATTTTATAATTTCATTTTGGTAAAATCTCCAGAATGCATCAATCTATAAAGACAAAAAAATGGATTAGCAATTGCTGAAAGCTGAGAACTTTGAGGAGAAATGGCAAGTGATCACTAGTTAGGTACAAGACTATTTTTGTGGGTAATAAAAATGTTCTAAAATTGTGATGATAATTCCACAACTCTGAATATACTAAAGACCATTGAAATGTACCCATCATAAAGATCAATTGTATGATACATAAATTATATCTCTATAAGATTATTATTTTAAAAAGCAGATGTGTCTATGGCTTATGGACACCTCCTTGGTGAAGGCTAAGTGAAAATGAAAGGGACAAAAGAAAGTGTAAACAAAGTTGCTTTTAAGGACTTTGAAAAATTGTTACTACTATGCCTGTGTCATTCAACACCCACATTGATCTCTCTAATCTGAACACTCCCACGCCTGGTTTTGACCCAAATACAGTCATGCACTATGCATTTCTTTCTGATCTCTCTAACTGAAAGATTAGTTGACAAGAAAGCATTTTCACAGAACTTTCCTGTAACTTTCATTTTTATAGGTAAGTCTATAGCAGGCCCAAGAAATAATATTTAATTACAGTCTCTGTATGTTATTGAGTAGTTGGTCTCATAAAGAAGTCTAGATTAGATTGAACTCATGAAATTGAAGAAAGAATGTACACAGTGAAAAAGTCACAAAAAGTAAATGAGAAAATATGTTTCACAAAATTAAAGTTCTTAACAAATCCTTATCACACCTAAGTATATTTTGTGTTAGGTATATCATAATAGGAGTTCTGTATTATTATCATTATAGACAGAAATAGTTTTATACAAATAGTAACATAAGTGTATCCTCTTTGAGGTAATAAAGAAAAAAGAAAATAGACTATGTCATTTCGGAATTTGAGCCATCCTATATAGAGGTGAAATGCTGCAGACAATTCTATTAGACTGTCAATGTCAGTTTGCCTGAAATCACTAAGAAAAAAACTAGCAGTGAATGATACAGGATTTCTAGCCACTTTAACTCAATTGGATACTCAATTTTATATAAATGGATATGCAAGATAAGTTTTAGAGAATAAAAATTGCTAAAAAATTTATATTTCAAAAATACATTTCAATGGTCCTGACAAATTGTCTCTGAATTTTGGTTCATAAGTTATGAACCGCTAGAGGTTAGGGAGATAAGGTTGTAAAGTTCATTTTAATTATATTCTTAAATGATAAAAAACACCTCATAATGTTGAAGATATAGATTGAATAGTATATTAATGCAATTTTAATACTTATGCATACCTATTCTCAAAAAAGCTCCTAACAGCATAAGACACCTACTGTGTAGGTTCTAAGCTAGTGAGTTGTAAATGAACTATATAGCAGAAATTGGTCTCTTGATTTTCTTGGTGTTTAAAAAATAATTTCCAAGAGTTAAGAATAAAAACATTGTACATAAAATCTATATTTTTTTACTGATTTTGAGAAATATGTTCTAGAAACACTGACTTCAGATTTCCAGAGGACAACGTTGGTTGAATAATCAATGTATTTCTTTTACTCTAAATGGGCTCTCTGAGTGACCAAATAAATTTCTGCCATATTTTTTTGTATTTTGCCTTGTTGATTTCACCACACTGAATTTTCTTCCTGACTTTGGTACACATTTGAGTTTACAGGTAGGAAAAGGAGACTTAATAAATGTTCACCAAACCAATTTGCCCTCCTCTGAGAGCACAGTTCAACGATACCTCTCACCATTTTCAGTTGGATTTGAGTTTACTTAATTAAACAGAAATTAGACTCCCTTTTCCTTAGCTTTCCATATCTAATGGCTGGATATCATCAACTGGTGTGTGATCCTGAAATAAACTACACATGAAAATTGCAAAGATTTCATCAGCCTGGGTTCCTGTGTGACTGTCAGGACTCAACTTGTCCTCATCTCTTCATCTCAGAGAGAACCAGATTCTAAATTAACTTTGTGTTAAGTCACTGATAGCTGAAGAATTGCCTTAACTAATCTAAAATGTAGCTGTCTCTCTGTATTTCTGTGTTCTGGCCCAGTAAAACCCAGCTATCAATCTTGAGGGGGAGGGAGGGGCAGGGAAGAAGTGAGAGATTAAAAGAGAATGTCTGTCTCCTCTCTTCTAAAGTCTACTTTCAGGTTGCTTAATTGGCTTTTTTTTGTGGTTCTTTATCACTCACTTCATGTCTTACCCCATATTATATTTTTGAGGTTGTACGTAAGTCAGAATGCTTTTAATTGAAATATCAAAAATCACAGTTGAAACTAGATTGAATCAGTAAAAGTTTTTGGTTATCCTGATGGAAACAAGAGACAGGGCAGGATTTAGGCACAGCTAAATCAAGGATTGGGGTCCACTTGCTAGAAGCTCCCAAACCTCTGCCCTTCTTTGCCCTATTTCCTTTATGGTAGCAAAATGGCTACAGCAGATGCCAGCTCACATCTGCACAGCACATCCATTCTGGGGCAAGTGTGATACCCTCTTCCATTCTTATCAAGAAGTATTGAACTTTGCTGTCATTGGGCCATTTCAATCACACGTCTACCCCTAAACCAATCACTGTGGCACTCCTGACAGTGCTTCATGCTTCAGTATTTATCCCTGAACTGAGGCTTTGGAAGATAGAACACTTGTGCTATGTGCTTGATGCCAATTTGGGAGCTGGTCAGTACCTGAATGGCATGGCTAATATTCAAAGGGTTGAGACAGACTTTCCACCAGACAAGGAATAGGGTAAGGGCTGGACCTGTTTCAAAATCAAGTGACATATAGCTCCTGATGCGCTGGCATCCTTGCTCTTTACCAGAAAGCCTTATATTTTCCCAATGCTTTGTACCATTAAGAGTCACATTACCATAAGCAATATACAAACTATTGAACTAGAAGAGTTTATAACCATATAGTCTATTTTACATGAAATCCACTAGCAAATCTTTAGAATATACAGCACATACACTGGTACCTCGGTTCACAAACTTAATTCACTCCATGATTTTTGAAAAAATGGCCATATTTGTTCTTGTGGAGGAAAAATAGCCACGGTCACCCAATGCAGAATTTGCAAACAAAAGCAAAATTTTACCAAACTCTACTGTTTGCAAACCAAATTGTTTGGGAAAAAAATGCAATAATGAACCAAGGTACCACTACATTTTACTATGCTTATTTTATAGTTAAATTTCAGCTCCAGAAATTTAACCAACATCACAGGCTAGTTAGTGACAGAAGTTGAATTCAGTTCAATTCTTTTTTTTTTTTTTTTCTGGCACCGGGGATCAAACTCACAACCTTATGCCTGCCAGACAGGTGCTTAAACCTTTGAGCCAAACTCCCAGCCCTAGTTTTTTTGAGGCAGGGTCGCACTGTGTAGCTCAGGCCGGCCTTGTGCTCGTGATGTAGCCCAAGCCAGCCTTGAACTCACAATGCTCCTCCTACTTCAGCCTCCCAAGTGCTGGGATTAAAGGTATGCCTGGCTGAATTCAATTCTTATAATGTTTTTCAGTATTAATTCTACTATATTAGAATGCTTCCTTGGCTCTCTCTGAAAGTATATTAGATGAAGATTGTGTTGTAATTGGGTTTCTGGTTCAGAAAATCAAAGCTGCTACAAGGATAATTGTCCCTACAAAGTACCACTGTGGCTGCTTTTCATTCTAAATTACTTAATCTTTGTGAGTTCAGGTGGCCAAGTACACTTTCAATTAGACATCTTACCCATGAACTCAAAGCTCCATTGAAGAATAAGGAGCATTCCAGCCTTTGTTGTGATCGAGTCCTAGGGTTAAAGGTAAATACACAATTACAGTTAAGAAAGAAAACAGGCTCTCATTCTTTCATGCTCCTCTGAGAAGTCAGTGTACTGCAAATTAAAGGGAGTGATGGTCTGGCTGCTTATAAGCATAAGGCATTGATTAGAGTATTATTGCTTTACAAGTTCATTGCTGTTGAACAGTGAAAGCATATAATTACTCTCTATAGAATGTAGTGCACAGAGAGCAGAGAAGTACATTTCCAAGGCCATCTATTTAAATTATGAATGCAGAACTCATTTTCACCTAAAGAGAATGGATCATGATTCGGTTATTTAATCGTTTTTAACGGAGATAAGAATTCACCAGAATGAGAGAGAGAAATGTTTTCATTAAGACTCACATTACCATATTCAATGTAGAAATTATTGAACCAGAAGCTACTTTTGGAAAACAGATTTCTCCACATTAGAACATACTAACCTCCTACCGCCCCCCACAAAAAAGAAAAAGTACATTATCCAGATAGTTGAAATAATAGTTCAGAGGAGGACATAAATAAGGTAGGGCCTTAGAGGTAAAAAGTTACAGATAAACAAGCAATTGAACACAAAATACTTAGTCAATTCACCTATAACTGACTTAATTCCAGAAGTACTGACAGTATTTTAAGAAAGATGCCTAGAAAAGACTAATGAAATTGCATATCCACTGAAGATTTCTTATGAGGGTGAGTCCTTCAACTTCCTATCTAATTTCCCTATAAAATAAGGCACATAACTATATTGATCATATTTTTATAGGTTCTATAACACTTATAGACTGTTCTAAGGCAATTGGGCATTTTTCTATGTTCATCAAACAATATGCAGCATACAGAAGAGGTATAAATTTTATTAAAGAACAGTTACTGATTTTTTAAAGTTTTTTTTCCCAAAACATTTTTAGCAGACTATAACATTTTTATGAGCTTTTTTACACTTTAAAAAAGATCATTTCATCTGGGTGTGGTGGTGCATGCCTGTAATCCTAGCACTCAGGAGGTCAAGATAAGAGGATCACTACAAGTTCAAGGCCAGTTTGGGCTAGTGAGTTCAAAATTACCCTGAACTATGTAGTGAGACCCTGTCTCCAGAAAAAGGAAAAAAAAAAAGATCATTTCAATGTGGTATTTATAAATCTTCCTGAAAGGGTATAAGGAACTTCAATTGTTGTTTTCCTTAAAATTCTCTCTTTGCTTTATTTGTTCGTTTGTTTGTTGAGACAGGGTCTCACTATGTAGTTTAGGCTGGCCTTGAACTCACTATATATATAGCACAGTTGGTCTAAAAACTTGTAGCAATTCTACTGCCTCAGCCTTCCAAGTACTGAGATTACAGGCATGTGGCACCATATCTGACTTCCTTAAAATTCTTACTGCCGCCTTTAGCCAGTGAGGAGGGAGTCTTTTTGCTTCCAAGCAACAAAAACTGATTCTGGCTGATTTAGGCAGAAAAGAAATGTACTGGAAGTGTGAGGGCTAGTTTACAGCATCCAAGGAAGTCTAGAGATTTCAGGAGGGGACAGGAGACAGGGTGGCCCGAAGGATGTGGGTCACAGGAACTAACTGAAAATATTCAAAGGCATGAATATTAAAAGAATATTTGTACATTTTCTATCTTTGTGCAACTTCCCCCAGATTCAAATACTAGAAGCGATTCAGGTCTGTATTCCCTTTGGCCTAGCTTAGGTTAGCTTTTGGCAAAGGGCAGCAGTGGTCACAAGAATGACTGTCTCTTTAAAGTTCCAAGGAGTGGGAGCCTCCACATAAAGGCGATGTGAGGAGGGGAGTTTGTGATTCACCGAAAGGAAGTTTTCATATTACAGTTCCAATACGTAAATATCCATGCTTATATTCTCTGACTTCATATCACCCAATGTATTACAGAGTATTCAGTGGCGATTATTGGTTTGTTTATATTTCTGTCATTCAACCATTAATTAGAACAGACAATTTATTCCTAACTAAAGACCATTTCCTGGGAATTGCTTACTAATGGTCTGAGACGTTACCTTAAAAGGAACAAACGTTCTTCAAGTTGCAACCACACTACCTTAAACATAAGGGCATCATGGTTAGGCATAGCAACTTGCACTGATACTGTTTCAAACAATAGGAACAAAATGCTACCTTTTGCAGTTCTATTAATAATTGCCTCTCCGTGAAATATATTATTTCAAAGGCATTTGGTGACAGGTTGATTGCATGCCATTTCCTTAAATATGAACTGTGGGGCAGGGATTGCAAAGATGTGCTCTCCTGTAACTCCCACACAAGTAAACAGAGTTGACGTTACCAGTTGTCCGGCCATCATTTCTCATCTGGTACCAGCGGGGACAAAGTACCTTAAAACAATAGGCTGGCATCAGCCTGTCATTTAAGAACACTAGCCGGCAACTGCCACCTAATTTCTGCACAGTGGGATAGAACCATTGCTGACAATTTAAAATGTTTCAAAAACAGTAGGACAGCCCCCAGATCAATCCATCAATCAATCAGTCACCAGAATTTATATGCCATTCCTTGCAATAGCCGTCTGGAGTGCTTTACAAAACAGAATAAAGTATGTGAATGCTAAACCCAAAAAATCAACCCTAATATTATGTGAATCTCTTTTATGGAAAACAATCAGTCTGCTTTCAAAAAAGAAATTGTTAAGATTCTACATACATGACTTTCTTGCACTGTAGTCAATTATTTACTTGTAATCACAGAAAAGAAATCAAACCCTTTCTTCGTTTTCCATTTCTTCTTCCTTTTTTATTCTTGCAGTATTCCCACTTTCATTTTTGTGTATTATTGCTTTATTTTGTAAGTAATTCCTAATTTGTATGCATATTTATGGGGTACAGTATGATCATTTAATTAATGTCTATTGATGTGTAACAAAATCAGGGTCTTGGCATTCCCCATCTCCTCATGTATTTTTGATTTCTGTGCTGGGAATGTATAGGCTCCTCTTTTCTAGTTATTTTGAAATGTCTCGTAAATCTTTGTGAGTTAGTTACCTGACTGTGCTATAGAACATGAGGTAAACAATGAGAATCTGTCCTTTTGCCTAGAACAGGAGTTGGACCGAAGGCCAAATCCAGCCTGCCTCTTTCCTTTGTACATAGTTTCATTGGAAAACAGTCATATCAATCTGTTTACCTGTTGTCAATAGCTCCTTTAGTGCAGAGTTGTCACTGCAACAGAGACGCATAACACTGTAAATACTATGTAGCCTTTTAGAGGAAAAGCTTGCCATCCTCTAGCCTAGGATTTTGCTAAATAATTGTTAGGTTGAAATTAAGGCAATGGTTGTTCCTTTTCTTTAAGGAGCATTTTATCGTAGTGGATTGAGAGGTTGATCACAATGGAGATATTTAGCTAATGATATAAGATAGAGTTTGAGGAAAATCGAGTTTGTGCAGTATTGATTGCATTTATATAAATAATTCAAAGAGGAGAGATTGCCCAGTGATACTGCAGAAAGTTCTACAATGGAAATGAGCTTTGTAGAGTGAGTAAGATTTGAATCAGTGAATCTCAAACTAAAAAGCAGCTTTGAAGACATCCGGTCCAGGGGATCCCAAACACTAGATCATAGGCCAGTGTCAATCTATGATGCATTTTCCCCTAATTGGCAGCAACAAGAGGAAAAACAAAACACACATAGCTGGGGATTTTAAGGCAGAACTTTCCCCATGTCTACCCATTTTGGGCCTGTGTCTTGTTGCACATTATAAGCTTTGTAAAGCTGAACCTATTTAACTTAAAAATTATGTACTTCTGACACTTATGTGAAGATTTCCTTTTACTTACTGTTTTTTTTTTTTATAAAAATGACATTCAGAGTAGAGAGCATTTGCTGTTTTTACAATTGTTTGTACCTTTACATAGTAGAAAAAATTTTGACTGCCTAATGGATACTCCCTGACATTTCTCATGTTCATTGTTTCGTAAAAACCAGGAGACTGGAGATGCTAGTCTATGCTTCAATTCTTCTACATGAGTCCACCAAATAGCTAAAGGAACCAATGAGAAGACAAGACTATGCAGATGGCAGAAAGAAGAAATAAGTTTCAGGTGGAGATTAAATTTGTTGATTTACTCCCAACTCAGGTCCATCAAACTTCATTTGGCTTTTGCACCAAAACCTTTTAGTTTTCTAAAGGTCCCACATCCATTAAGTGTTCTTCTGCAGAGGAAATAGAGGTTTTCTTAGGCTCAAGCACACAGTCAGACTCACATACTCACCATGCGCCAATGTGTCGTCAGTACACTGAGAAGGTAGAGATTTAGAACATACAGCTCCCAGGAGGGCCACAAATGTGGAAATCCTTGCAGCCCTGCAAGTTTTAATTGTCATGGTCTTCTTCTGTCTCTCTCAAGGGGACAGCTCAAGTGCAAGAAGATCAGAACCAAACAGGCAGATTTCTGAGAAGCTCTGTCTTATAGAAACCAGTATCTCTTTTAGTAACAATATAGGCAGAGTTTCCAGGAAACATGTCCATTTACAAGAGTTCTTACCACGTTCAGGGAAGCCCATAGTTATGGCTTTGTATCAGGTATGTTCCCCCCAGTCTAAATGTAATTGTCCAATAGGAAGTCATTTTATCATTAGCAATGTTGCCTAGCAACTGCTAACTTTATGCTATCAAGTTACCTAGGTAACAGAGCTCAAGAGTTAACCAAAAGTTGATATGCAAGTGGGGAAGGGGGTAGATTAGCCCTTTGTCTAAAATTGCCTCCCAGGACCTTAAAGTGGCAAGAATGAAGAAATATCTGGTCCTCTAAAGTTACCAGGAAAATAGAATGGCAGGGGTTCCTTTCAGATGAGAGGCCAGAATTAACCCTTCCTTGGGACTAAGATCCCAGAGATTGCAAGTAGTGGTGCTACTATTAATAAACTGCTATTTGACTACTACCCTCTCATTCTTAAGATCTCTTCCTGTGTTCATCACTATAAAAATGCTTGAGATAATTGATTTATAATGATGAAGATTATTTTGACTGAAGAGTTTTGGTGGTTTCTTCTCATAATTAATGGATTTTTTTGTTTTGGAGCCTATGGTACGATAGCATACAATAGCAAGCAGCATTTGGTGGAGGAAAGCCATGCACTGTATGAGTGGAAAGAAGGAAGAGAGCGAGAGACAGAGACAGAGAGAGACAGAGAGAAAGACAGAGAGATAGTGACAGAGACAACAAAGTCCCTTCAAAGGCATGCCCCACTGATTTAAAATCTTCCCACTAAGCCTTCACTTCTTAAAAGTTCCACCATCTCCCAGCAGTACCAAAATGAGGAATAGCTGTTTAACACTTGGGTTTTTGGGGGACATTCTAGATGCAAACTACACCATTTTTCAACTATCTCCTGATATTTGAAATATCTCCTTGTTAGGATTTTCTGGTGCAATAGAGAAACAAAAGGAAAGAAAAAGTGGCCTTTACTGAGGACGTGGAGAGAAGTCCACAACTCATGGGGACCAGGCTTTTTTCCTCTGCCAGAGACAAACATGGCGGGCGGTTTTATGACCTCTGACAGGAAGCAGCACCTAGGGCAGGCATTAACGACGTGCAAGGAACTGATTGGAATTCTCTTCACATGCATGGGAAAGGAAAGAGGAAGTTGTAATCAGGGATGAAGGGGAAGGAGGAGGAAGTGGTGGTCACTTTTGCCTCCCACCACGTTACACCACTGCCATAATGTCCAGTAACCTATACTAGAGCAGAAACCTTTCACTCCTGATATCAGAGAACCCTCCCTGATCACCCTGATCAATGGGTATCCATCCTGGCTAATCTCCATCATAGTACCATCTTCATGCCTTGGTATACATCTTCAACCAAATACTAATTTTAAATGTTCTGTTTATTTTCATTTTGAGTTTCTCCCTCAGTAACAGCTTAGCCACATTCCCCTGATGACCTAGTTCCATATCTGGAACAATATATGCAATGCTTAAAATAATCTCTTCACTTGATGAGGAAATTAATGAATGAGGCAAACAAAAGTACTTGAAGCTATGAGTACTCCCTGATCTATGGTCCATTTTATAGATCATATGCTGGCCATTTCTCTCAATTTTCCAATGCTTGATACTTGTGTGGTTAGATCTTTGCTGCCTGAAACTTAGATCAGGAGCTCTCATTTTAACTGGCTCATTTTCTTGGTCTGAGAAAAGATCTGTAGGAAATCTTCCTAACTACATTCTAAACAGTTTAAAGTTTCACTGTATTGTCATTTTAATGCAAAATGGAAAGGGTTCTGAAAAGGTGTGGCATTTCTTTGGGACATTTTAGCAGTGTTTCTCATTAGCATCTGTCCATGTTAACCATGAAGAATTTGACACAGAGAACAGAGATGGGCTCTCAGTTTCCATAGTGATCACTTGACCCAATCTCTAAATTTAACTTATCAAGAATAGAAAAAGAGATTATGTCCTTCTTTACCTCAAGTGAAAACTAGTGTTCAAACGAAGATCTGAAACTTAAGGGTCTATTTTTAAAACAATGTAAGAAAGGAAAAATAAGTTTATCTTAGTGCTTTTGAATATAACCTTCCTTTTCAGGCAAATTCATAGATTGGAGGAATTCTAGAAAAATATCAAAGAAAAATTCCCTTCTCGTGGGTTCCTCAAGCTAGTTGATATCCTAGCAGTAGTACCTTTGATAATATTCTTTCTTTACTAACGAATTTTTAAACTGGGAAGAGAAATTTGCTTCAACCCTGAATTTCTGCAACCAGAATTCTGATGTGATTTAATGAAAATATACCCTAGAGCCATTAAGGATTTACTAGGCGTGAATAGCATACCCAGGGAAGCACTGTCTAGCCATGATGCCTGGAGATACTGATTCTCACAGAATGAGATTGGCCTATGCAGTGGGCTTGGGTTTCAAACTCTGGGCTCTCCATGGACAGTCAATTTTGTCTCAAAGTTAAGGAAAAGGGTAGAAGTGTCTTTAAATTTGGTTTAACATTTTTCACTCTACTTGCCTATATTTACTCCAAGGACAAAAGAGACCAAGAATAATGAAACAAAAAGCATACAGATCTGGGCCTCCATATCTGTGAGTTCCACATGTATAATTTCAATCAATCATGGATCAAAACTATTCAGAATAAAAGCCAACATTTCAACTGTACTAAAACATGCACTGACTCTTTTTGGACATTATTCTCTAAACAATACAGTATAACAACTACTTTTATAACATTTCATTTTGTTGGATACTATCAGTAGTCGAGATATGATTTAAATACAGGCAAGGAGAGGACATGTGTAGATTATCTGAAAATACTAAGCCATTTTGTACATGAGTTTGAGCACTTGTAGATTATGGTACCTTTGCATGTGCTGGCAGTATGGGAGGATTCTAAAACCTCTCCACTCTGAATACAAAGGGATCACCAGAATACGTTGGATTTCTGGGCTTTTGGTCTGTTTAACATTAAATATAGATTATATCACAGGAGACAGCAGTGCAAGCTACTTGATGAGACCAAAAACAGATAAATCAATATTACTGTGGGTGCCTGGAACTGTTCCCCAAGTCTTTCATGGAAGTTGCTTTTGAAATTGTTTCTCTAAGGGAACTTAGTGATTTGTACTGTTTATGTCACCAACATAGAATGTCCTAGCCAAGGAGGATGTTGTTGATAATGCAAGTATCCTATTATCTCCAATTATGAGTTTTTTGTGGTCATACTTGGATGAAAATTGGGTGGAGACCAAGAGGGGATCAAGCCTAGAGCAGTGTGGTTTAGTATTCACTTCTTCACATTTACCTTAGAAAACTGCATAAAACAGAAGAACCCAAGAAAACATTTTCAAAAATGATATGACTTGCAAAAATATGCAAATTAAAGCCACAGTGAGATACCACTTTTTTAACCTATAAGATGGGTAAGAAGCAGTGTCAGATGGCAAGTTAAGAAGCAAATATTGTCTTGTGTATATTGATGTGGAATTGTAAATTGGTTTTAACCCAGCAATTTCACTCCTGGGAATTGATTATATGAAAATAATTAGAAATGTAGGCTAGGATTATGTTACAGAGGTTTAGTGATGTTTCATTTGTTTATTTAATATATAGATGAAAAAGTAATACTAGTAGTCAAAGGCAGATGATTTTTGAAGCATGGTACCTAAAAACAATACAATACTGGAAAGTTATTTATTAAATAATTTTAATATAATTCATTCAACAAATATTTATTCAGTTCCTACCATGTGCCAGATGCTATTCTGGAAACTGGGAATTCAAATGAACAAACACAAATTTCTGCCCTTGCACAGTGTGTATTCTAGTGGACCAGACAGTCAACAGACAAAATGAATAAGGAAAGTAAATAGAACATTCTATACTTGAGTGGTTATAAATAAAATAAAGCTGGAAAAAGGGTAAAAGGCTTTTTGAATGAGCTCTTTGAAAACAGCTGTGATTTATTCCACAATGTATTGGTAGTGCCCAGCTCAGCACCTGACATATGGTAGACAAATAACCATTTGTTAAGGATTCATGAGTGGTCTTCAGAAAGAGGAACTGCTGTGTGCAGGGCCCTCATGAGTGTGGTTCTGGTGGGAGCCACAGGTGTTACAGTGTGCCTGGAGTCTGACCTGAGTGTCAGAAAAACAGGATGAGCCTGGAAGAGTGGTTGGGGGTGATCTGAATACAACACTAGCACATGATCCAGGCTATGTGGATTTTACTCTAAAGGTAGTAGAAAGCCACTGAGATACTCAAGTAAGCAAACGAATTGCTTGGTCTTGGGGCTTTACAGAGATCTCTTGAGAACAATCATTGTGAGTGGAGATTCAGAAATGGAGGCAGAAGGACTCATCAGGAGGTGCTAATGGTCTGTCTGTGCTATCGGAGCTGCTTCCACATACCCCAAGAGATCTCTGAAGATAGTGGCCCACACATAGTCAAAACTTCCTCTGTGTCTCTCTGTTTCAGGTCATGGGGAGCTGGAGTGAGTAGAGAAATACCTCAGTTTCTTTAAACTACAGGAAAATGCTTCTGGGTCATATCCCACTAAGTCCGTCAGGGGATTCCAGGTGGCTTGAGCCACCAGTTATCCAAAGCGATGACCCATTCATTAGCATGCTCTTTACTGGCCTCCTTCCTTCCCTGTTTCATTTTGTCATGCTTTCAGAGAACTTTCAGGGATCTCCCTCAAAAGGGATACTTGAACAATAGGAGAAAAGAAAGGGAGGGGAGGGGCTGGGGCAAAGGGAATAGGAGGAGAGGGGCAGGAAGGGAGAAAGGAAGAATTGGATAGAGTTGTATTGCAAGTCTAGATCAGATGACCAATGAAAGTCACAATGAGATAATGGGAGGTGTCTAGTCCTCAAGGAAATAAGGAAGCCAGTGATATGCTACAGAGTTTATACTAAGAAGGAAAGTGCACACCTGGGATGGGCCATGAAAGGCAGCCAGTGTGGCTGGTGCAGAGCGAATTTTTTTTTTTTTTTTTTTTTTTTTTTTTTTTTTTTTTTTT